>CABHPR010153913.1:45369-72168 GCA_902168415.1 Peromyscus melanophrys | reverse complement strand
ATTCTTATTATCTAGGTTAAAACTATATTTACTAAGTTATTTTTAATATTTAGGGATATATTTTTATCATATTCTTGTCTATTATTTTAAAATGTATTTTCAGTTAAATAAAAACTTAAGACATTTGTTTACTTCAGCTATGTGTCCCTTTTGTTATGTTTTTCAGTGATGTCTATTCATTGTATGGAGTGAAGGCTTTCAGAAACATCTTTTGACTCAAGCATACTTTGACCATATTCACCCCACATGCCTTACTCTTTCTCCCATCTCCTCCTAGTCCCTTTCTTTTCTTAGACAATTTTGTTTCTTCTTTCATGTCATATAATATACATATTATAGAGTGCCCCTATTGCTTCTTTTCATGATATATAAATATATATATGCCCAATATATATCTCATATATATCATATATATGCTCCAATATTAGTCTTTAGCTTTCTATTTTTCAGTATGATTATTCCTCATATGCTTTTAAAATTTCATAGACATTACTCTTCCCAAAACACTTCTTTTGTTAATAATTTAAATATTAAAACTGATTACCTTGTGCTTTGGAAAGTGGGGACATGTAGCTGGAATGGGGAAATGGTAGGTGGGGTCTGGGAGGAGTTGAAGAGGGAATGTTGGAGATGGCTATCATCAAAATATACTATATAAATGTATGAAGAGGAATAAATAATATATATTTTTTAATTCTAACAATGCCCCATATAGAATTTTGGATAGTGTTTGCCTAAAAAAGTATCATGTTTCCAACACAGTAAATAGATTATTAGAAAAAAGAGGTAACACAAAGCAAGCTCTTTGCTTCCATTGAACACAAAGTTGTTAATCAGATCCAGAAACCAAGATAATGGGAGAGTTAGGCAGCATGTGGAAAGCAGCTCTGAATCATTATGATGGATAGTTAAAGCAGGGAATGTCTGTCACTGTCTATTAAACCCAGAACTGTGTGGGAATGTGCTAAAGCAGTGAATGAAAGAACCTTACTCAACTCTTGGATCTCTTCCTCCTCCTCTCCCTTGCCCTCTTCTCTTCCTCCTAGTCATCCTCCCCTTTGTCCTCCTCCCATTCATCATCCTTCACTTTCTCCTCTATTCTCATCACCCCTCCTTTTTCTCATCATTATTTACAATGTTTTTCTGAACAAATTTGGAATTTCAATCATACTCTAAGGATTATAGAATAGAGGCTGCTGGGGAGGGAAAGTTATCAACAGTCACAAACTGTAAATCCTGTGAACTACAAAATGACAACAGTGGTCTGGCAAGAGATGCTCAGTGGCATAATAGTAGCACTGCTCTCTTGGGGTAACCAACAGCTGTTTGGTTGTACTAAGTCCCACTGAATAGTAGGGAAGCCGTGTGTAGGTGCATGTAGCAAACCTAGCTAAGAATTCACAGCTAGAGAGGTCATAAACGCTAGAGGAGGACCTATTACTACCAATTTGTTAAATGGACACAGTGTCCAATTGCCTTCTAACTACTAGTCCTCATACCCATATATTAGTGCAACTCTTATCAAAGGATCTTATTTTGAGAGCACGTAGGGTTATTTCAGAGAACCTCAATCGATTGAAATGCAGAGAGTAAGTAACTGCCACGTGCCCAACCTCAAAGGTGACATCTATAACAGAACTCCTACAGCAAAAGCTCAGGGAACATTGTAGAAGAGAGGACAGAAAGAACACAGGAGCCAGAGAACTGGGAAGACTACTACAAAGTAGTGCTCTCTGGATAGGGCAGGGATGCTGAACCCATGAACTCTCAACAGCTATGAATACTGCACAAGACCATATCAGCCAACATTCCCTTGAGGGTGAGAAAGGGGCTCACAGGGTTTCATTCCTAGATGAAGAGCTCCAGGGAGTCAATAACTGCTGAGGAGGAGGGAGTCAGTTTTCTTCAGGCAGGAGCTCTCTGGGAGGTTGCCCCTACCACAGGGCCTAGGCCTGTATCTATGCACATAGAGGCAATGCTAGTTACGTATAGCACAGAAGAAGAAGAGAACATGAATTTGAGTGGTGAATGGGGGAATGAATATGGGAGGAATTGTGAGGTTGGATATGATCAATGTATGAAGTTCTCAAGAAGTGTGCTAGGCAGGTGATAGTCTAAGAAGTTGGCATGTGGCCATATTACACTATGTTAATGCACTTCAATGCAGTCTGTGACAATGGCATTATTATGTCCTTTAAAAGAGTGACTGTTCTCCAAACTGCATTTTACCTGCATCATTTAATATAATCCCTATTAAAAAGCTGAAAGAGAATGGCATCATGTGCTTGCTTGGAGGTAAAAGAATTGATTGAACAAGGTCATTCATTGTTCTGGGTTCTCCAGGTGCACTGCAAATGAGAGGCAGGACTGTAGTCCAGTCCCCTTGACCCCAGTGCCTCTCCAGACAGCTGCTGGAACTCTGTATCATTCATGTCTTTCAAGCACAGACCACAAAGATCCCCTGAGGAATTCCCAAGATTGCATTACAAGATTGGACCACAGAACATGGACTTTATTTGCCCCTTGAGCCTAATGAGTCACTTTAGAGAAGCTTGGATGAAAACAGAAAGATCAAAGATGAATTAATTCAGATTCTTTGAACTTCATTTTTATTATGAATAAAATGGATGTAATATGATCTAGTAGAACTCTTGTGAGTAGCAAAGACAATAAATGGGCTGTGTTTAATGTATAGAACATATGAACAATGGAAGCTGATATTATTACTATTAATGACATAGTGTCTGTGACTACATAAAATCACTGTAATTATTCATAATAGGCATTTGACTACCTGCAAGTATGTCCTGTTTTTTTCAGGCTCAAATTATATTAGTTTTACTCTTTTAATCCCAAAGGTCATTTCTGAAGGCACTCACTTCATATAAGATTTTGATAGAACTATAAAACAACATAACCAGATTGCCACCGGAATGTTGCTCATATTGGCATTTGAAGTATTCAAATTATTATGAAGAAACAGAGAACCTTATAAAACATAAAAATACTACTCTGTGAAATCTGCATTGAACAGCATGTGTAACAGTGAATTTTTACAAGCTTTTTGCCCTAGGACTAATACAAGCATGGCTGCTTTGTCATTTCCATTCAACATTATGATAGAAGCCAATGAAATAAAGAAAGATAAAGAAGGGCATGATATCTAAGTTAGAAGGAAAGAAGAATTAAGCTGTATTTATTCACAGAAAGCTATGGTACATACAGAAAAGGCAGTGGAATTCATAAAACACTGTAGGATCTAGTAATTGAGTTTTCAAGGCTGCAGGACATAGCATTAATATATAAATATCAATTGGATTTACAATATAATATTAATAACCACAAAGTGAAATTTTAAAGTATGATTTCTAATAGTACTAATGTATGAAATACTTAGGAATACATCAAGCAAAGAATGTCAATATCTGTATATTGCAAACTATAAAAGAAGGCACAGTGAAACCAGAAAAGACCTTAAAAGAGAAAATTTATGGGTTAAAAACATCAGAATTAATATAGAATTTATATTAACCTGTACACTTAGTACCAACCAGTAACTATACTTAGGTTCAACAGTGTCACCCCAACACCTAAAATGTATGTCTAACTGACATTTGAGAGTATCACCTTCTTTGGCGTAGTGTACTGACAATCATACACGTGTACTCACCATATACATTTTATTGGCGGTTTCTTAGTGCATATATAGGTCAATACTCTGCTGTGGATATTGCTTTGTATAAATAAAATGCTGATTGGCCAGTAGCCAGGCAGGAAGTATAGGCGGTCCAAGCAGAGAAGAAAATTCTGGGAAGTGGAAGGCTGAGTCAGAGAGACACTGTCAGCCACCGCCATGACAAGGAAGATGTAAAGTTCCGGTAAGCCACGAGCCACGTGGCAAAGTATAGATTATTAGAAATGAGTTAATTTAAGATTTAAGAACAGTTAACAAGAATCCTGAGCCAATAGGTCAAACAGTTTAAATAATATAAGCGTCTGTGTGTTTATTTTATAAGTGGGCTGTCGTACTGCTGGGGCTTGGCGGGACCCGGAGAGAAAACTCTCTAGCTACAATACTCATTAGCATGTACATTTTAAATATGTGCGCCATACTATATGTTAACACACAGTATACTCACTAGAGAAAAGAACTACCAGGAGGAAGGGTTAGATTTGCCATAACACACCTTCATATTTGCAGCCACCCTGCTGCTTATCAGGATGAAATCGAGTCAAACTGACATGAGATTATCTTGATATATTTGCAGTAAAATATTCAACAGATTACAAAAACAATAAAAAACTGTAAAATTTTCAAAACTATATTTTATTTCACTATTTAAAGAGAAAAATATATAGTAACAATTACTAAAAATATTACTTTGGGGAAACTGAATTATACTTTCTAATTTTTATCTTGTGCTTTGTTTTATTTTACAATTTTTATGTTAATTATATGTCCTTTTATAGCATTTATAAGCCTTCAAAAATCATATGAGGTACTGGATATTGCAATTTATAGCTACAGCTACAGTGCATTTAGATATAAAGCAGGTATTTCCAAACTAAACCCCATAACTTCACAGGTGCATACACATGCATATACACAGTGTGAAGTCATAACCCATTATTTTAGTAAGACAGACCAATGAGGTCATTGGCATTACTTCTTCTAGAGATTGTTTCCTTCTTCTGTTCTTTCAACATATTCTACGAATGTTTACTATATCCCAAGCATTGCTTGCCTCCAGAACTTCTTAATGAAGCAGAGGAGCTCAAAAGGGAAGTTTAAGGCAGAGAAGACAAAGCCTTTAGGAACAAGACCAAATAAGAGTTCTTTTTCATAAAATATCAATACCTTTCACTTAACAAAACAATTGATAATTTCTAAAAATGAGCAAAGCTGTAGCATTCCATCAATACATATGAGGAAGCAGTGGCTGAGGAAATCTAACTTCAAGACTGGAAATGTGTTAGGAGAATGTTGCAGATGTATAACAGTTAACTTGAACATTGGCATTAACTACAGTGTACTGACAGGATTGGAATAGTTTATGTTCACAATCTTAGAATGAAGCAAATTTCACTCATTGAAAATGATCTTGCCAAGTGCCTTCCCCACAACATTTATTACAGATTTAAAAGAATAATATAACTCAGGTCCTTTTTTTCCTAGAAACTGATGCACCATCCTCCTTCTATTACCACATTCCCTCACGTTCCTACACACACGTGGGGACCCCCGCAATGTCCTAGGAAGTTGACACAGAGTAAACTCAACATTCTAGGGGATTGACTGTCTAGTTATTTTGTTTTTGTTTTCTCAGAATGACTACAAAGTCATTCTGAGCTCAGCACATCATGGTTTTTATGCAGTGCCTTCATCTATGATGTCACTGAGTGTAAAAGCCAGCAGTGATTGAGGGGAAAAGGAAGATAGATGGCTTCTTTGCTTAGAGTGAGCTTCTGTTATGACCAGTGGATTGACAGAGAGCTATACTGGTTGTGTGAAGAGGCCTCAGTATGGGAACTGGGCCTGTGTTAGGAAGGTGGCTGCTGAGTCAATTTACCCCCTCTGACTAACATAACATTTAACTTATGGAATCCCATGAGTCTTGACAATAGAATGTTACTGACACATACATTTCAAGTAATTAAACACTGTATATGAAAAAAAATAATTGTCCTCAGTCAAGATCCCTTAGCAAAGATCTGGTGGCAGATGAGGATAGATTTAAAATCAAGTCCCCAAGGTAAACTAGAAAGCAGTTTAAATCATTTTATGAAGATAAAGGAGAGAAAGAGAGGGTAGATCGACCACACTTTAGTGGAAGGCCACACGCCCAAGGATATATGAGCAGCACAAATTGGACCAGGAGGAGGAGGAGGAGGAGGAGGAGGAGGAGGAGGAGGAGGAAGAGGAAGAGGAAGAGGAAGAAGAAGTTGTTACAGAGTTGGGTGGGTAAGGAAGGGTGTGGTGTGGATCTGGGAGTAATTAGAAAAGGGGTGAATTATTACCAAAATATATAGTATGAAATCCTCAAAGAATTAATAAAAAAATTAAAACATAATAAAGGATTCACACACAGGATTGCTTTTTACTGTTTAAGTTCTTGGGAGGGAAGATTAGGAAAGGATGAGCTGTCCTTTAGCAGTTTATTTTTGTGAACAAAAAAATTAGGAAAGCAGGAAAACATTTTGGTCTAACATTCCATAGTGTCCTCCTGAGTAAGAAAAAAGCCTTTCCCATAGAAAATTCTGAGCTATAGTTAAGGTTTGGGCCATTAGAGGGCTCTGCAGGCTTGGTGGATTTCTGTTCTCTGTCCCAAGGACACAGTTGGGAAAGTATTGCTGCTGAGACAATTTTTTTTTTCCATCAGACAGAATAGATTTTGCTTCTTACATTTGCAGCATCTGGCCAGGATGCACACAAGTGTTTTTCTTTCCCATTAAGTGCATGATAAAAATAGCCATCTGCAGCCATAAACTATCTTCTAAATGTAGGATGACTCACTTAGCAAAAATCCAAAACAACACTGCAAAGAAGCATTCTTTATTAATGTAGGGGGAAATCTTCTCAGATAATTTTCAGCTTTCTAGTTTTCAATGCTTCATTTTTCATCAAGAATTGCTATCTCTCCTCTATTATTTATTCATCTGTGCACTGCCAAAAACACTATTACCCAGATTATATAATCCATTAGCTTACAGTATATGCCCTGATATACAGTCCCTTCAATGCATCTCATATTGTAAGCACGTAACATGTACATGTCCAAAAACCCTACATGAAACATTTGAGGACGGGCTGTTTTAAGTGGGGCAGTTATGATTGGGCAGTTGTCACACAGCCTTGGCTTGGTGGATAGCTCCATGGACACAATCCATTAATTCACTGCAGTAGTCAGCTCAGCATCACTGATTTGGACCCTGATGACCTCCAACGGATCAAAACAGCATCTCTCAGAGTGAGGTTCCAAGGCTAGCAACTGCTGGCTGTGTTAAAGTGACACGTGATGCTGCTTTCAGCCACAGGAGGACAAGCACCTGAGGAAACTGCTAAAACCCTGCAGAAAAGGCAGTTTCTATTTGAAATAAAACTAGATTTTTTTTCCCCACCTAATAACCCAAAATGACAAACCGAAATATAAATCCCATTTCACGTCTCTGCACATCTTGATGTGAAACCAGGGGCCATTTAGTGAAGGGAAACATTGGATTTCATACTCTGTGCTCCAGCTGCTGGAGCCAGGGTGCCTCTCAGACAAAAGAAAACAAAAACAAAAACCAGAAGCCCTCTTCTTTCTCCCTCTTAAATTAAAAGAAAACAAGTTAAATAGAGTATCTCCTACCCACAAAGGACTGCCTTACTTCTCTGGTGGGTAGTAATTTCAAAATCAACTGAGGCTTCCATCCTGAAGGACTCCCTCTCCCTTCCCCCAACCAACCTTATTTCCCATTTGTTTCACTCAACAATACTAGCAAGAGTTAATGCTTCCAGAAGTACTTAAGGACTCTCCGGGCATCTGTAATTTTCAAAAGTGCCTTGATTCTCTCTCTCCCCATCATGAGGGTCCTTGTCAGGGAGCCAGAAAACTTCAAATAAAAACACTTAAAAAGAAAGAACACTTCTGAACTCATCTTTACTTCCGAACTACTCTGTGTGTTACCTTCTTGCCATTTAAGTAGCCTCATCTCCTAGACAGGGATGTCCTCAGCTAAGTACACAGGCTTCTAGAGGACTGAAGTCCCTACTTGTGATGGAATTGAGAGGATGCTATGGGTGGACACAGGGAAAAGCAACTGAGCAAGTACAAGTAACCCTAAAATATGCTCAGTGCAATTGCTAATGTTGAAAAACAGAAAATGTCTCTGGCTAGCAGGAAATGTGTGGGCTGATGCAATCTGGAAATTAACATGTAGCTAAGAGTCAGAGATTGGTCCATCCAGCGGATAGGATAGTAAGGGTCAATGCTTTTGTAAAGACAATATTGTGACATAAAAAAATGACCAGTGAGCTGAAGTTGCAATGTTAGGGCTGCATAGCAACACAACCTGATTTTTCAAATGTGAAACTGACCAATCCTCAAGGGAGTGAGGATTGAAAGAAAACAGGCCAGAGTGTATGCATGGTTATGTGACAATGGTAAGATGACAGCAACTCTTCTTTGTTTTATACTTTTCAATGTACTCTGCAATAAATAATATTCTACTCATTAACTGTTAGAATATTCAAATTCTATACATTGTATATCTGATAATCCTTTGTTTACACAAAGCAATAAAGCAAGCCCAAGTGACAAAACTTTACTGGTGGCTCAAATATCTGCTACTTTCTCTGCAACTGACCTGAAAGTCCCTCCCATCATGGTACTTTAATAGACATGGCAGCTGCCCTGAGCACTCACCTGGGAAGGTGTTGTCACATTGATTTCTGGAACAAAATTGTCTTCAAAGAAATTGATGATGTTCTCCTGCTGCAGTTCCTTTGTTGGGGTGACTTTAGGCAGAGGCGGGACAGGAGGCCCTTTCCTTGTCTAGGAAGCATCAAATACAAACATGGTAGCCAAAGACATTGTCGGTAATATCTTTAAGAAAGGGTCACATGAGCACAGCTATGTGAGCAGACTGACTTCTGAATGAAACTGAGCAGTCCTTAGGTGTAAGCCTATTTGATTCAAGTCAAGAAAGCTGTCCACTTGGGTAGCTCTCTGAACACCGATGAGCAGTAGCCTAATTGGAAAAAGTCAAGTCATGATAAGAGTCCATGCATCTCAACTGGAACACTGCCCAGGGCACAGGACCTATGATGTCACACAGAGGCCATACATTCTCTCAGCTCAACTACAAAGATTTCTCTTGTCAGCAGAAAATTGGAATTTGAAAACAAAAATTAAGCCAGTTGTTTTCTTTGTTTTTGTTTTGTTTTGTTTTGCTTTGTTTTGTTTTGTTTTGTTTTGTTTTTTCCTAATTGAATCAATGAGACCAACCAGAGGCAGCTTCCATTTGACTTTGCACTCCAGAATTTTGAGATGAGAACCTTGGAATCTATTATGCATATCTTCTTACAAAGCTTATACTGGACCATGGACATTAAATGTCCTTATAGAAATACTATTTTCACTCAATGTAGGGAAATCAAAAGTGATATTTTTTCCTCTTCAGTTCCCTTTGCCTGGTCCTCACAGGTTCTTTGAACTTGTTCCAGGCTTTTACTAAGGGACTACACTCACATGTAACAGCATATGGGTGATGAAATACCAAACATTACTGCAGTCCTGGGCAGTCCTTGACCCCAGTGTAGCCTCCAGCACTGAAAAGGAGTTTCAGGAAGAATATAGAATGAATGGAGCTAGGAAGTTGTGATTTTTGTTTTTCAAGGCTAGTAATTGAAATCAGAGCATGGAGCAAGCCAGGCAAGTGCTCCATCACTGAATAGATCCCCAGCCTCTGAAAGGCAGGATTCTAAGAGAAGGTGAGATGAATACATTCCTGCCCAAAAGGCTGGGAATGGGCAAGAAAGTCCAAAGGATCAAACTCTGAGTATAGGGGAAAAAAAAAACAAAACTCAAATAGAAAAACAGATTGATGCCATAGTGGTAGTAATAATGTCTACTGATTGATTCCACAGTGGTAGTAATAATGTCTACCGTCTCATACCTTAGTCTTGCCACAGAAACCTTTTCTAAAGCCTGATCACCATAATTCACTTCCCCATGAGTTCTACCATGACCCCGGTATTCACTTCCTACCTGTGACGGTGACCTGGGTCGCACTGGGGCAGGAGACGCAGGCGCTAGTGTGTGGTTGGGACTGGCTGTTGGACTGGGCAGGGGCGAAGGCTCCTCTGGGGGTGATGGCGTCTTTGCAATGCGAAGTGGACCTGAATCACTGGACGGACACAGAGGATTGAGCAAGAGGCATTCTGAGGAGCAGGACTCCTGTGACCCAAGATTCTTTATCCCAGAGAAATCCTGAAGTTTAATATCATTGTTTTTTGATTCTCCATTTCCAGGCTAATTCTAGTTATGAGTAATAGTAACAAATGCTGATAACTGACACCACTTATTGTTCCCTATGAACCAGAATCCAGCCATGCATGATCTCTTTTCTTCACAGTAGCCATGCAATACTGACCCCACTTTAGATATGTAAAAGGTAGAGAGTAAATAAGTTAAAAACAAGCAAAGAAAGACACTCAGTGTTCTACTACATTTGCATTTAGATCTTAGTACAAATGTCTTATTCTCTCCACATGCCAAACAAGCTTCAAAGATTTCCCAACATAAGATGTAGTAATAAAACCAGCTTCACTTTTGACATACAGAAGAATCATGTCATGCCACATCCATAGAAATTTACCCAGAAAACTGTCACTTTCATTTTCAAAGGCATCTCAGGAGAGTGTTAAATCTTTTGTAGGAGAGCTTTCTGATTACATTTGAGGAAGACACCAATTCCTTCTTTCTATGCTTTATCAGACAATGACTAACTCAGACACTTTGCAAACAGACCACATGACAGGTGAGATCCCACAACTTCCCAAGAAGCCACCGTGTTCTAGGCACCTTGCCAGGTGCTTGGGAACAGCTTAACATGATGACTCAGATGGCAACCGGGACACATTCTACTCTCTAAGAACTTCTAAAGACAAAAGCCAGAAGGAACAGAGTCTGTGACCTAAATAAGAGTACAGATGCAGCAGCATGGTCTACACATTTAAGAGCTAAGGGAGCCAGGTTCTTCAGAGAGGAGACACTACATCAGTGGTTCTCAACCTTCCTAATGCTGCGACCCTTTAATACAGTTCTTCATGTTGTGGTGACCCCCAACCATAAAATTATTTCACTGCTACTTCATAACTGTAATTTTGTTATTGTCATAAATTGTAATGTAAATAGCTGATATGCAGGATATCTGATATGTGATCCCCAAAGAGGTTGCACTCCATAGGTTGAGAACCGCTGCTCTACATGATTGGGGCTCTGGGCCAGCAATCATGACCTCTGACTGGAAACAGTCCCAATCTATGCTCTAGTCTAGAGATTTCCCACAGAGCTAACTCACCACCTTGCTCTGCAGAGGAATGTAAAAAAATAAAAAGAAAGTAAGAATAAGAAGAAAGAAGAACAAAAAAGAGGAAGAGACATTTGTTGAGTAGCCATGACCCTACTTCTTGCTTTAGCTGATTTTGAAACTGGTATTTTCAAATGCATTTGTTGTTTTCATTTCCATGTGAGGAAGCCATTCTTACTTTCTTAATTTATTTTATTTTTACAATATCCAAAAGTCATTTTGATATTCAAGCAATATTGGAGCCATAATTCTGTCCCTTTCCTGGCTTCTTCTAGGCCATGGTAACCATAGCAGGGGCTACAGTTATGGCCGCTCTCGGGAGCAGTAAGTGATCAAAACAGCAGTCATCACACACTGACATATGGAGAAGTTAGGACTACATATGTCTATGAATGTTTCTATAAATACATTGCTATGAATGTTTACAATGACTGGCATAAAAACCACAAGTGTAGAATCTTAGAACTGAACATGACCTTAGGAGCCATTTCATTCCATAGCACCCCACTTTTTCTGTAGATATATTTTAAATGAGCTCTTTAATGACAGAGGTCACTGGGCTTCAACAAGGAAAACAAAGCAAATTAACCCCAGAGGCATATAACTGAAACCTAAAGGGCTTCTGGCTGCCAGTTCAAGGTTTGCTAAGCACGGGTGGGAGACAAGAGACTTCATAATCATAAGAGAAAGTGGGTATGCAATCAAACCACGGTAAATAGCTAAGATGTGCCACTGGGCCCTTAGTCTATGGCTGACATACTAACAGCAACATATAATGGAGTCATAACATAGCCAGGTTGTGTGGTAAATGCGAAAGCAGAGGTAGAGGGTGGAGAGGTCTCTTCTACTTCTTTCCTTTCTTCAATGGGTAAGAATAAGCATGAAGCTATGGAGTCTTGGAATTTTTTCTATTCTAGATAAAGTAACAAGTAGAAATGATCACTACCCCATACTCTTGCTCTCAGGTCTCATGTAAATCAGAGAGGCAGCTACTTACTTCTACTGTGACCAGTAGCATATTAAGGCAACTGAAGGCCAGAAGGAAGTATAAAAGCCCAAAATCTAAGGTTGGAATCACTCTTCAGGTGAGAAGGTCCCCTTTAGACTTTTACAAGGTAAATGAAACAGTATAATGTGGTCTCCAGACTCCAGAAAAGCCAACACACAGCACATCACTGGCTCGTGGAACACAACTAGCTCTGAGGAACAGTGGCCTACCTGGGAGCTCCTTGAATGCTGAAGGCCTTGTCAGCATGCTGATCACCAAGTTTCGTCATCACTTCATAGAGCTTGTGGCAAAGCTAAGGGAACAGAGGCCTATTAGCTACAGGACATTCTAGTGCCCACCCATACTATTCTCCCTAAGAAAGAAATTGTTTAATGAGAAGCTACAATTATTCTAAGAATTAGGTTGGTCTCAGGGCACTTGAAATTCTGTATACCAAATTTAAAATCTGCAGCTAAGCTGAAATAAACCAAACACTAAATCAATCAAATATGTATTCATTAGAATATAAAGCAAAAGAGGAAAACTGATTATTTTAATTCTATTCAAAGTAGTCCTATGGCTGTCCTGATGAACTACAAAAATAATAGTAATCAACATGGCTGATGCTTTTCTGAATATTTTGAGACCGATTTTTCATCAGTTTAGAACATCACTTGAAATTCCAACTTCAACCAACAGAAGAGGAAAACAAGACAGTGAGGCTATGACAAAACCTTTGAAGGCTGTAGAGAGCTGTGTGTTTACTACGGACAAAAAGCAGGGCGAATAGTTCAGAGTAGTAACAAACCACCACTCCAGGAGCCATGTAAGAGGGTGAATTAGTCAGTGATCTGGGCCATACCCTGTGCTTTCCTTACATTGCCTTCCATAAGGGAAACAGTCACCATTACTCACCACTGCGATTTCCTTGTGAAACTTGGCCTCAAGGCTGGAGACATTTTTAAAAGTATTGACATAAAAGCCGATTCGTCTACCATGGGGAACAGAAATAAAGGAGAGACCAGTTAGCAAAAAATGGATTTTAATGGCAATGAAACATATTAAGACTCTTTCCTATACATGATTTTGAACAACATTGGATTTAATAACATCTTAGAGTAAGCCTAACTTTTTGTAGCTGTTGAGCACACAAGCTGCCCATTGGCAACATCTCAAACACATTTGTAAAGGGAAGCTTTGGGAAGGGTACTGGGACATGAGGCAAACTCCATCTGTCTTCATCTGAGTTCCCTAAGAGTAAGCACAAAAGCCAAATGGAGATTTAGCCTGTCACCCCAGGATAAATTCCAAATGAAGTGTATCTGGACTCTATTTTGCTTAATTCTTTTTAACTCATCTGAGTAACAATAACTTAAATTTAATTCATTTTATTGTTTCAATGACATTCCCCAAAATAACCAGTGTCCCAAATGTTTAATTAGATCCGAGCTCTCAATAAAACAGAAAACTAAGTAAGGATTTCAACAGATAAAAGGAAACTTAATGATCTTCTCTTGCTTAAGCTGAACCTTGCAGTGCGTAGGATTTCAGTGAGAAGAAATGGAGAAACCATGAGGGTCGATGGAACCAGGACCATCAAGGTGCTTTTATTTGTCCCTTACTTGATGCTCACAACAATCCCCTGGGACAGTTATTCTCATATACTAGAAAAAGTAAATGGAGATTAACTGTTCAGTGTCATACAATTCACGGGAAGAGAAAACAAGTATTAAAACCCCCAAAGAAGAAAATGTAATAGAAAATCATAGACTATTTTACATTTTTTATAATAATAACTTGCTATTTCAGTATCAGCAAATTCTGCTTAAATTGGGTGTTTTTAAATTTTAGGTAAAATAAAAACTTGGAGCCAAATTTAAGAACTCTGAAATGAAGTGATAAGTAAATGGTAAATCTGTACCATCATTGCACCTTAAATCCCTGCCACATTATATTTATTTCCTATACCCACAGTTACCATGTGACCCTGACTTCACATATTTTTCTTGTAGCTGACTTCAAACCCCATATTTTACATATCCATGCATGCAGATGGTTCTTTGTATCCACGGTTCTGTATACTGTAGTTCAACCATCCATGGATCAAAACCATCAGAAAACAGAGGGCAACTGCCCTGAACTCAGACTGTATTCTTTCTCCATTTCATTTTCTGAACCATTTACAACTGCTATTCGCATACTGTTGTCCCGTTATTAAGTCTTATAAGTAATCTAGAGATGATTGCAAGTGCACAGGAAAATGTGAAAGCAGGTTATACACACATACTACACTATTTTATGTAAAAGGCTTCAGCAGCCATGGAGTTTTGCTTCCCCTGGGGATTCTGGGAACCAGTTCTCCACAGATACAGGGGACAAATATATGTATTTGTATATGTCCATATACTTATACATATAGGAATATAGTAATAAAAACCCTGGCATAGTGTGTTTGGGGAATAGTAAGAACTCAGATCAGAGACTAACAGTGAGAGGCAGATGGATGTCAAAGGCAGAGGCCCTTGCCAGGCTATGAGTCACACTTATTTACAGACCAGAAGAAGCATGTAGATGTACTTTGAGATAGGGGAGAAGACATAATTGGCACTTGAATTTGAAGCGACACGGTCACACATAGTTATGAGGGAAAGGAGAGACAATGTGGGCTCCCTGACAGTGCTCTACAGGGGAAACCACTCGCTGTAGTGTTTTCAGATAAATGTTTCTGGAGGATCAAAGTGGAATGTGTAACCCCTTTTCTTAGATTGTAATCAATCATTTCTTTGTTTAATTACTCAACAAAACCTACCCAACTCTGGGTACATCCATAGTGGTGGGCTCAAATGGTACTAAGGGGCTTAATTAGTGAGAATCTTCACCAATTATACTTAAATTATAAAAGCAAAGTATAAACCTACATGGGAATGGCAAGATGCCACAGTAGTTCATATGTGAATAAATATCAAAAGCAAATTGATATGGGCACAAACAGCTAAAGGATCCCAGCTGCAAACATCTGCTTAAGCAAAGACACACATAAGCTGGACAGGAAGATGGGTAGTTACTTGTCTTCCGCTTTGATAAAACACCATGACCAGGATAACAATCTGTTAATTTGGACTTACAATTCGAGAGTGATAAGAGTCCATAATGGTCAGGACAGCATGGCAGCAGTAGCGGGAATCTGAGACCACATCTTAAGTAGCAATCATGAAGCAGAGAAACTGACTGTAAGGTGATGCCTTAAGCTCTCATAGGCCATCCCTGATGACACACTTCCTCTAGCAAGGCCTCACAACTTAAACCTCCACAAACAGCACTACCAACTGTGACCAAGTGCTCAAATGCTGAACACTATAGGGGGCATTCTTCATTCAAACCATGACAGTGAATACTGTTTTGAGTTCCTTTTTTTGTAATGATTAAATTCCAAAGAAAATCAATAAAGGAAAGTTTATGCCTGGCTCAACATTTCCATATGTTTCATATATGCAAATTCTAGTGAAAAGTTTGGATAAGGAAGCTTTGATATTCCCCTGTCAAACTGTTTCTATTGGCTGAGTCATCTTCCTTCTTACCTTTGAATATCACCTTATATAACTTCCATAAATCTGATAGTGAAAACATGGCATCCTTCACGTTTAAATTTTTGATTAATTAAAGACAAAATTTTTGGTCATGTAGTTATTTCCCCACTGTTATCACCTGTGCATATTTTGGGCATATTTCTTAGTGTACTTTTACTATCCATCGGTAAGGGCTGTTACATTTAATATATTAAATCACTAATCCAATTATCATAAAAGAAAAGTTAATATGTTCTTGTGATACTCGGTCTGAAATGTTCAACTTGACAGAGTTTAGAAGCAGTTGGGAGACAAGCCTCTGGGTATGACTGTGGGCTGTTGTCTTGATTGTGTTAAACGAGGTGAGAAGACCTGCCCACTGTGAGTGGCACCATTCCCTTAGCAGGAGATCACGAACCGTGTAAGAGTGGAGAGAATAAGCTGACTACCAGCATGCATGCAGTTACCGCTGTCTTCCGTAGGACGTGGATGTGACCTGCTCTCTCAATTTCTGCCGCTGTGAATTCATTGCCACAATGGGCTGTAATCTAGATCTGTGAGCCACATTAACCCTTCCCCCTTAAGTGGCTGTCGTCATGGTACTTTATTACAGTAATAGGAACTAAGACACTACATGTTCATGTTTAATTTTTATTTCTCTGTCATGGCGTATGTTATATCAGTTTTTATACAGAGAAACAAACATAGGAAGAAATACTGTTATTTTAAATAAGTAAGCATGTAAACTTTTATAATATTTTGTTTGATTTTAGAATTTAGAAGTTAAGTAGCATGTAGTAATTAGAAAATATGGTCACAGTGGTGGTGGTATAACTTATCGTATATATATCCTCCAATATATGAAATCAGAGACTGTTTCCAAAAGGGGCCTTGGACTTGGTCACAGTTGCAGTGTTGGCCCCTGTTATGTAAATATTATGTGAGTGAGTGAACAACAAATGAACAAATGAATTAATGAATAGACAAGTGAAAAAGCCATTGGAAGGGTACATTCTGACTGCCTTGACTTACAAACAGCAGTGAAATACATATTTACATTTATGGAGTGTCAGATGCTGGGTGCTCATATTTTCTCTATTTTCTCAAAAGGCTCATTTCAGAAGATTTTTATTAATAAGAGATCCTGAGATGTTACCAGTCCTCCCAAAAGGTCTGTTTTATGGTATCACCATGATGCTTCTGATTGGTTGTCAAAATCTTTTTTTTTAATTCAGCCATCTTGATGACATCACTATCAACATGTTGGCATCGCAGAGATTTTTTTTTCTCATAAATGATGGAAATATTTGGAAGCAGAGCAGATGGTGTGTGCAAGCCCATATACTGTTCCCTCTAGGATGCACCAAGAGAATTCTGCACATCAGGTGGAGGATGCCACTGTTTTCTCTGTGTTTCTACCACCTCACCTGCCTCAGAGAAGGGGTGGAGCTAGAGGAGTCTTCTTCCACATTTCCCCAGATGCTGAACCCAATCACACTCCTGATGCTAAATATTTAGCCTCTTCACATCCAAGCTGCAACCCCATCCCATCTACTCTGCATTAGGACAAGTCTCATGGTTACTATACCCATGGTACTATCTACCTAAAAAGCAAGTACACATAGCATGGCCCAGACATCTTATTTATGCCAGTTCTTCCACATCTATGCCAGATCCACAATCTTGGCATCATTCTCATGGCTCCAGTTGTGAACTTGAGCAACCCAAGGTCTCACATCTAACCTATTCCAGGCAAAAATCCCCCATTACATTCTCAAGCACCTGTGTCCCTCTCTCTAGCTTTTATAAACTTTTTTATTCAATTTTTTTCGGATGATATATTTTGATCATGTTTTCTTCTCTCTCAATGCCTCTGAGATCCCCTCCACCACTCTGCCTGCCCAACCTTACATTATTTCTCACTCTTTCTAAAACAAACAAAAACAAAAGCAAAACACATGCATTTAAAACCTCCACAAAACAACAAAAACAGAAATCAAAATGAAACAAGCAAAAGACCAATAAGACAAAAAAAAAATGTCCAAATAAAACAAAAAGTCTACAAGAATACCACTGGGTTTGTTTTGTGTTTCCCAACTACTTCTGGGCCCAAGACCTGCCTTTAAGTGTGATGTGTACCTGGCAAGACTCCATTGGAGAAAACTAACTTTCTTTTTTGTCAGCAGGTATCAGTTGCAGATAGCTTCTTGGTTAGGGGTGGGATCCTGTGTTCACTTTCCCTTCTTAGTGATGAGACTGTCTGTCTTGAGCCTGTGCAGGTCCTGCGCATGCTACCACAGTCTCTGTGAGTTCATATGTGCATCAGTCCTGTTGTGTCTAGAAGATGTTCTTTCCTTGGAGCCATCCATCACTTCTGGCTCTTACAATATGTATGCCTCGTCTTCCACACAGATCCTTGAGACTTAAGGGGAGGAAGACTTTCCATTTATGACTGGGTACACCAAAGTCTCTCACCCTGCACATGAAATAACTATTTCTTTATTGCAGGCAACAGAGTCCACTGGAGTCCAGCCCCTTTCAAGCCAGAATCATGTAAAACAGTCCCCAGCCCTGTCTAAATAGTCCTACCAACACCCTCACACAGTTCCTATCCGCCTCTCACCCCACACATTCTCAGGCCAGATATCCCCCTGTTGCCACTGGCACTGTGATCTTTTCAAAGTGACAAGAGTTAATTTTCAAACGTCTACCTTGTTCTATCAACTCTCTGTATTTGTTGCATGATTCCTCATGCTCATCCTAAAATCAAGATCTTCAAACCAGAGATATCCACTCTGCTGTTCCCTCATGTCTGATGGAGTCATCAGTGCCTGCCATGGAGCCTCTGAGCCCTCCAGCCACTGAGCCCCCTCCGGAAGTTCAGCAAAGGTGAAATATCATTAGTCCTCCTGTACTTGATCTTCCTATTATAATGGGCACTCCTGGAACACATTCATCACTGGAGTGATCTCCATTCACAGCTTCTTGAGGTTCTCCTTTCTTTCAGGGCCCTGATAGAGCTATGATTATTTCCTCTCAGGTTTTCCTTCAGGGCTTCCTGATACTATGCATAGCTTCATATTGCCCCTCAGGCATCTGGGCATACATCACCCATACTTAGTGTTTCCTGTCCTCCTCTTTGAGCCCCAGACACTGTTACCTTAATAGACTTCCTAATGATTCTTCAAAAACAGCATACATAAGATAGAACTCAGGGTGTTCCCAAACCTTCATTTTCATTATGTACTAAGTCTTTGAGAGAAGCCTTCCCTCATCTCTGAAGTTACACTGGTCAACCAGCAATGTCAGTCTCTATTATGTTTTCTTTGTCTGACATTTTACTTTTTGTTTCCTTTTATCCTTCACTGCAGGCTGTGAGAAAATAAAACTTTCAGTATAAGATCTGTAAATCTCAAAGAAGCTAGACATCCAGTGGGTGGCTAATAAATATTTGATAAATAAGTGAATCTAACCTCTTAGCCTTTGTCCATAATTCCCTCCTTAGCATTCTCCTTCCAATCAACTTCATGCCACATTAAATTTATTAAACTTTCAAGAACTGGAACTGGAGAGATGTCTTAGCAGTTAAGAGCAATGACTGCTCTTCCAGAGAACCTGAGTTTAGTTCCCAGCACTCAGATGGCAGCTCACAACCATCCTTAACTTTCCGGTTCCAGGGGACTTGACACCCTTGTCTGGCTTTCATGGCTACCACACACATGTGGTACTCAGAAATACATGTAGGCAAAATACCTATACACATAAAAAAAAATCAAAATTAAAAGAATTTCCAAGAACTAAAAGTCTACAATATCCATGCCCTTATTTGTGTACTCATCAGCTTAGAATAGTTGTTCATCAAATACTGACTTCAAAAAATTCAGCTTGAGCATTCCCTACAGCGTCCTCCTTCATTATTCCCAACAGCGTCCTCCTTCATTATAGTGATACTTTATAATCAGCTCCTATGAATCCAAGTTTGGTCAAAATATAAACATAGGTCAGGAGGTAGAATACTTGTGTAGTATGAGTGAGACTCTAAATTTAACCTTCAGCAACTCCCCTGAATAAATAATACATAATACAATCTTTTACCACCTGTATGTTCCTGTATGTAGTAGATTATTTATGGTGATATATTGTGCAACCTAATAAAATTTGCCTGAAGATCAGAGAACAGAACAAGCCACTAGATAAACATACAGGCCAGGTAGTGGTGACACACAGCTTTAATCCTAGCACTCAGGAGGCAGAGATCTGTCTGGATCTCTGTGAGTTCAAAGCCACCCTGGAATGAGATTGACTCAGCCTAGGGGAGAAACAGAGCCAGGCAGTGGTAGCACACACCTTTAATATCAATACTTGGGAGTCACATGACTTTAATCCCAGCACTTGGGATTTCATGCTTTTGCTCCCAGTACTTGGGAGGCACACATGCCTTTAATCCCAGCACTAAGAAGGAAGTAATATGGCTGGGCAGAGAAAGGTATATTAGGCGTGAGGAGACAGGAACTAGAACCTTTTTGGCTGAAGCTTTTCAGCTGGAGAGCTTTTAGCTGAGGACTCAGAGGCATTCAGTCAGAGGATTCGTGGAGTTGGTAAGGTGAGACATGGCAGTGGCTTGTTCCTTTGTCTCTCTGATCTTTGAGTATTTACCCTAATATCTGGCTCTGAGTTTTTTTATTAAAAGATTGTTTAGATTTCATGTATAATTATTTCTTTCAATGTATGTGTATATGTCTGTGTGCATGCATACGTATGCATATGTGTGCATTTGTGTGTGTGTGTGTGTGCATTTGTGCATATGTATATGGTGACCAGAAGAGGACTTCTCACCTCATTTTTTGAAACAAGGTCTCTCACTGAACCTGTAGCTCACCAGTTGACCTGATTGGTGGCTGGTGAGCTCCAGCGATCCATCTGTCTCTGGTCCTCATGCTGGGTTACAGTGCATGCCACTACGCCCAGCTCTATTTGGCAATGGGGATCTGACACCAGATTCTCACGCTTGCATGGCAAGCACTTCACTGACTGAGCCATCTCCCCAGGCCTCACTTCTCCTCTTTATTCATCCACATTTTGAAACAATTTCTTACATGGAAGCAATGGACAATAAAAGAACAAAAGAAGCGAAGAACAAACTAAAGACAGGCAGCGAGCTTAATACCATCCACCTTTTAGATCCAAAGATGCCAACAGAGTGAAGGGAAAGAATGGAAAAGGGTGGTAAGAAAGGTACCATCAGATGGAGCAACAGAGGCTTGGAGCAGGTATGAGACAAACATTTATTAAGAGAGACAGCAGAGGACACTTTGTAGCTCCATGCGGTGGTGTACCCCTGCAATCTTAGCACTTGGGAGGTGAAAACAAGAGGCTCAGGAATTCAAGGTAATCTTTTGCTACAAATCAAGTTAAAAGCCAACCTGAACTACATGAGACCCTGTCTCAAAGCAAGCAAACAAAAACATAGGACGTTTTATAAGGATAATATCCTCCATAATATGCACATCCAAAAAAGAGAGCAAAATATATTTTTAAAAAGCTGACAGAACTGAAGAGGATAATGGGCCTGAAAATAGTGGGTGTCAATAACTCAGCTTCAGTGATAAATAGAATAATTAGGCAGAAAACAGAGAAGAGAGGACCCGATGAACACCACAGCACAACTAGACACATTGAATAATTTCTGGATGTCTAAGATGAGTTTGATGCAGGAATTCAAGCATTTATCGCTGAAGACATGTTCACTGCTGCATGGCCAATCCTATGCATTTCCCCATAGGAGACAGCGAAGATTAAAAGCACTGACTTCAATTTCAGGGTTGAGCAATGTAAATGGGAAAAGAACTATGTACTTGTGAAAAATCATGACTGTGTGCAATTTCAGTTAAAGAGAGCCTCGGATAAAAGCAGCGGGAAATTAAGCCTGCATATGTCTTTAATTTCTTCAGGGTCATCAGCCATTTGGAAGGTAGGGGAGGAGACTGACTAAAAGTAATGCAGCATGACAAGCTGAGTTCCATCTGAGGGGCTGGTGGCACGGAACTGCTGAGGAGAACTGAGGAACATAAGGTATCACTGCTTCCGGTACCTTCCTAGTTCTACCACTGAGTAGTGAATAAACCACATAAATCTCACTT
This sequence comes from Peromyscus melanophrys, assembly GCA_902168415.1. Classification (NCBI taxonomy): domain Eukaryota; kingdom Metazoa; phylum Chordata; class Mammalia; order Rodentia; family Cricetidae; genus Peromyscus; species Peromyscus melanophrys. The sequence continues at coordinate 50,398 of CABHPR010153913.1, read as the reverse complement.
GATGCCATGAGAATTGTGGAATGCCTGTAAATAAGAACAGCATTTGGTGTCTGAAATAGGGATATAGACCAGGTTAAAAGTTCAAAGAATCAGATGATGAGATGAAGTCTTAGAATAAGGGAAATTCAACCAAGAGCAGGAGGGGTCTTATTGTAAATCTTAAGATTAGGGGAAATTCTCCTAGTAGGAGTTTGAGTCTCCACTTGAGAAACTTCGGGGTCTAAATAGCTGCCAGGCACATATAGCCATTAATTAAAATGAGATACAACAAAATAAATATGAAATTCCATTTTTCAGTCTTCCCAACCATATCCCAAGTATTCAGCAGGTATATGTGACAAGTGGCTTCCATAATGGAAAGCATAGGTACAGACCTTCTCCCAGACAAGGAAGATGACACAGGAGGAAAGCCACGCCTCTTGAACTATCAAAGGAGGCATGTACAAACTGGAGCAGAAGCTTGTTTACCTTGACCATAATGACGGTAACTCTTCTTGTAAGTCAACGTTGAACTCTTCAAACACTTTCTGGGCTTTCTGAAACTCCTCTTCTGCCTAGAAATGACACACAAAGTGTTTACACACAAGGGAAGCCACTCCTATACATAAAGCATCACTTCGTATTAAACAGGAATGGCCTTGTGCTATCCTGAGAAGACTTTGAGGAGAGATATTTGTTGAAATCCAAACTATCTTGTAATTAAATATGAAAAATTAAGATTCACAAGAAAGCCAGTGGTATTCTCCCAGCCTTGGTCTGATTTGTTGATTTTACAGAAATGCCATAAAGCCTATAAAAATCTCTGTTATGGATACTGCTCATGAATGCTCCTGCAGAAAAGTCCAAGACCTATGAAAAGTATAAATCATTACCAGACATATCTTCAAAATAGACTTGCAATTTGCTGTAGAACACACTACAGAGAAAAATATTCCATCACCATATACAAAGGCAATGATCCACAGGCTGGAATTCCATGGCATAACCTTGCCAGATTGCTTCAATTTGGATATGTGGGAAAGAAAGGTAACATAGATGAAATACTCTATAAAGCCTAGCCTCTGTGAGGCCTTGCATGAAAGGTAGCTGCTATCACATGTGCTTGGGAACTGATGGGTAATTCATGCAGGACCTGCTCAGGGTGGGTGTATAGAAAGAAGAAGGAAAGGAGAGAGGAAAAGACTTGAATGTTGGTAAGGGTGTACAAGTAAGTTATTACCAAACTGTGGAGGTCTTGTATGTCATGCTAGGGGGGTTAGATCTTTTTTTCCCTAATGGGGGCCACTAAGAGAGGTGACCAGTAGGGAACCTGATCTAGAGATGCCATGTTGGAAGATGATTTGGTAATGGTGTGTGGTAGAATAGACAAACCAAGACTGGAATCCAAGGGAATGGTGGAGAGCTGGCATCATTTAGCTGGCATCTGCAATGCTGATATACACGATTGTGGCGGCTGAAATGAGATGATCCCCATAGTCTCAGGCATTTGAATACTTGGTCCCCAGTTGGTAATGATGTTTGAAAGGCTTGGAGGTATAGCCTTGATGGAGGAAGCATGTCATTGGGGGTAGGTTTTGAGAGTTTAAAGATTTGCACAATTTTGACTTTGATCTCTCTGCTTCCTGCTTGTGATTTAAAGTGTGAGCTCCCAGATTCCTGATCTAATTGCCATGCCTGCCTACTGTCACACTTCCCTATTGTGATGTGATGGATGCATATCCCTCAGAAACCCGAAGCCCCAAATAAATCTTTCTTCTACAAGTTGCCTAGGCATGGTGTTTTATCACGGCATTTAAAAAAGTAACTATAACGAGCTACTTAAATGAATCTTCTCCAAGAAATTAATGTTATGCACAAGTAGTTTCTGTCTTTATTTTCAATTGGGAGTTTTGTCTGAGAATTCCAAGGTTGGCTTCCCACCTGACTCTATATTTTAGAAGTGTTCATGGACCATAAAGAGCACAGAAATTCTCCTTTGTTTCCTTGATCTTGCAACACTGCAAGGGGCTCAAATTTATTCTGGTCAAAATGTGTCAGTAATTGTCACTCATGGATATTGCTTATAATCACATGAAAAAAAAACTTATTTTGCCAGGCGGTGGTGGTGCACGCCTTTAATCTCAGTACTCGGGAGGCAGAGCCAGGCGGATCTCTGTGAGTTCGAGGCCAGCCTGGGCTACCAAGTGAGTTCCAGGAAAGGCTCAAAGCTACACAGAGAAACCCTGTCTCTAAAAACCAAAACCAAAAACAACAACAACAAAAAACTTATTTTAATTAAAGTGGCTTAGAAAAGTATGAGGTAGTTGGAACTTTGTCCTGATTGCACTCTTCCTTTAAAAGGGAAGTATTTAACTTTTAAAAACAAGGCTGCTACATGCCTTAAGGTGTGGAGAGTGATGTCACCCACTGGATCCATCCCTACCTTGGAGATCCGACTCTCATCCTTCCGTTTGGAACTCTGCAGAGCCTCCAAGTGATGGCGAGCACTGTCATAATCCACGAGCTTCCTGCTGCGCTTAGCGATGCGATTCTGCCAACATGGAAAACACATGTACTGAGGGAGAGGTGGTCACAGAGTCTCTGACTGCTAAAAGTCAAAGGTCAACTGCTTTTTGTGTTGAAAACCTCTAAAAACTTTAAAAGAACCGCTGCATTTACGTATGTATGTGCCTGAGTGAGTACAGTTAAGGAACAATCTCCCGGAGTCTGTTCTCTCCTTCTACTGTGTGGCTTTCTGGGGTTGAACTCAGGTGGGTCATCAGGCTTGGTGGTAAGTACCCCTACTTGCTGAGCCACCTCACTGGCATGGAAGGTGAGGGTTTTCACAGAAGACAGAGGTGATCAGGAATATGAGTAGGAAAAAAAGGCCGCTAAAAATCAGAACAAAGTTTCTAGACCTTTGTGCAATAAAGAGTGTCCCTTATGATAATAATGAGGCCAACATGAGCAACTAAAGGCATATGTTTCTAACAAAGAGTAGGAGAATCCCAGAGTTGCCTTGGGGCAGCAGGCAAAGCTGGACTCTATTAGCATCTACTCTGACTCTTAATACGCTTGCAGTCTGAAGATAGGAGAAAGCTACCTTAGGTTGTGTTTTATGATTGTAACAGCATATTAACTGCAGTTCCCTAAGACAGCTTTGCTTTCTCAGAAATCTTTTTCCGGTCTATCACTGTCCTCTGACTATTAGAATGTCTAGAGCTATCACTTTAGAAATGCTGGTGTCCAGTATACAGGGATACTACTTGTGTGCTAGCTCATCCCCATGGCCACCTCATTAAGGAATTTTCACAAGCTTGATCCAGAAATCCTGAGCCACTAGCTATGGAGTACAGCAACCTTGACAACACAAAAAACTCCAGCCCCATGACCAAGTTTTTGATCAGGGCTGAACTTTGCTCAACCAGGACCATCTTCATTTGCATGACCCCTATTTGCATAGGGATCATATAGCTAGAAATTATGTACACAATAACCCACATTAAACTCCCAGAGTTGGACAGCAGCAGGTGTGAACTGTTCTTCCTCATATGGAACAAGTTACTTTGCAGGAAGCTGCCCATAAAGAAACTCAACCTACGCAGAAAAGGACTTCTCCAGGATGGAGACCTCCATTGCTCAAGGCCCTTGTGCTTCAAGTTGCACTCTGCTGACTTCCTAGCCTGCTGCCTTCTTACTGTGTTCTCTATGAACTAGTCTCCCTATTCTTGACTAATGAGTGAATTGAGTCATTGCTTGCTACCATAACAGCCAATCCACTATAATAAGTTATCCATGTTGAAACCTAAAGAGGTAAACAGAATTGAAAAAGAGAACTGGGGCAAGGGTGATAGCTCAGTGCATTCCTAGCACCCATAGCTTATTTTGGGAAACCACACCCATCTTCAGAAATGTATAAAGAGAGACTCCTACTTCTGCTACATGGGCTTCAGATTCCTCTCTTCACATACCCTGTCATGTTGTCTGTATTTCGTGTCTGGATTCTCCTTAGAGCCCCCACCATGTGTTGTCGATTTATCTTTCTATTCATGCTGTTAATAGCTCTTTTAGTAGTCCTTACTCTCTAATGATCTGTCTGTGACCCTCTTGAACCCCATCTGAGACCTTTCAATAACTATTTGTGTGTGTGTATCTGTATGCACATGTATATTAACATGTGCTCGCAGGTATGTGCAGGTGCACACATGCATGTGGAGGCCAGAGGTTAGAATCAGGTATCATCTTCCATTGTTCTCCACCTTAATTTTTGAGACAGGGTCTCTCACTGGATCCAGAGCTCACAGATTTAGTTGCTGGCCATGTGGGATTTCAGGTATCTGCTGCCTTACCCAGTTTCTTACTTGAGCATTGGGGATCCAAACTCAGACTCTCATGTTTGCACAACAAGACTTCACTGGTCCATCTTCCTAGCCCCTCAACCACTATTGTCTCTAAAATTCTGTATGAAATGGAGATAACTATATTGTCTTGTAAGCTGCTAAATCTCTGATTTGTTTCATAATTCTCTTTATAATTTTTTAGATGTCCATCGTGGTTAATCTTGGTTGGATCTAGAATCAATTAAACTTGATTAGATCTGGGATCAATTAAAAGGTAAGCCTCTGGCCCTGCCTGTAAGAAAAAAAAAATTTTTTTCATCAGGTTATTTCAAGTTGCAAGACCCTGGCTAAACATGTTTATGCCATGGCCTGCATCTTTTGGGGACAACTCAGGTAAAAGGAGATGTTATGATATATCTACACGGGGGACCCCTCAGCTGGCCAGACCAGGGAGTCCCACACATGAGGGAAAACATGCTGGCATGCTGGGCAGATGCAGCAGCGGCGGGCAGGTGAGACACACCATGCAGATATGGCATTGGCAGTGATGGGGAACATTCATTCATGGACATTCATTCACAAACCCAGTGCTGCATCCACACAGAAAGAGTTTATTATAATATAGAGATAAAGAGACAGAAAGACAAAAAGGAGAGAGAGGAAGAGAAGAGAAGAGAAGAGAAGAGAAGAGAAGAGAAGAGAAGAGAAGA
>CABHPR010153913.1:27348-45359 GCA_902168415.1 Peromyscus melanophrys | reverse complement strand
GAGAAGAGAAGAGAAGAGAAGAGAAGAGAAGAGAAGAGAAGAGAAGAAAGAAAAGTGGAGGTGTGTGCACCTTATGGCAGCGAGGAAGGGAAGGGTGGAAGAGAGAGAGAGGAAGCGGAGGGGTTTTAAATCCTTAAATGAGGCTTTTATGTCAGGACTCAGAGAGGTGCCAGGTGGCGGGATTTCAAGGGGCCTGTCAGAATATTAACAGGAGATACAAGGAAAAAAGTTTTGTTCTTTACCTGCTTATCTTCACATTGTGTTGGCACCTTCATCTATCCTGTTTACTTTCTGACCAGTTAATGCACTCTGTTGCTTCAATCACTGCTGTCATTCATTGCTAGCATCAGAACCCAGCTTCTTTGGCCTTGGAACATAGAGTGGGGACCAGTGGCTCCCTAAGAATTTCCCAGGCCTTCTGTGACAGACTGGGACTGCCCAGGCATCCAGATCTGTGGTATCTTAGCCTCTCCAGTATGAAGACAGCAGTTGGTAGAAAACCCAAAGCATGTCATGTACAGCAATCTAACCAATGCTCCATTGGCATATATTTGTTCTCTCTGTTCTGTTTCTCCACAGAATTCTGACAAATACAATCTCCTCTGTTGATAGTCTCTTACCGAAGGGGAGCAGACAGTCTCACTTCTTTCAATTAGAAAGTCTGTGCATTTAAAAGGAACCACACAAGACTTTACATAAAGGTGAACTCACAAGAGAGAAAGATACAGAAAAGCACCCACCCCAAAACCTGAGAGAAAAAACATAAATGACCTGGAGAAATGAGTTCCCAGCAAGAGCAAAACAGCAGGGGTTGTGTCCGCCTGAGCCCTTTCTTCCCAGGCCTCTCATTACTTAAACTCGGTGCTATGTCCTGCCTGCCACTTCTCCATCATGAAGTCAGATCATCCAGGAAAAGCCACAGTCCAGCAACAGGGACAACTAAAAACTGAGCTTCAAGATGTAAATTTACATTAACCTTACATTAGCTGAATGTCCTCTAACTTTAGCTTTTTTGTTTTGTTTGTTTTTTGTTTGTTTATTTGCTTTGAATTTCCCAGAAAGGATTTCTCTGTGTAACCCTGGCTGTCCTAGAACTCGCTCTGTAGACTAGGCTGGCCTTGAACTCAGAGATCTTCCTGTCTCTGCCTCTGCCTTCTGAGTGCTGGGATTAAAGGTATGCACCACCACCCAGCCTAATTTTAGCTCTTATTTGTATTCCACCTAGGTATTTCTTTCAAGATTGAGTTGGGGGCAGAGTGAGAGAGAGAGGGAGAGGAAGACACACACACACACACACACACACATACACACAGAGAAAGAGAGAGAGAGACAGACAGACAGACAGACAGACAACAGAAACACAGAGAGAGAGACAGAATTCTCTGCGGAAGCTCTGGCAGGGAAAGTGATACCCTAAGACAGAGTCTGTGCCCCTCCCCTTCAGTTGGCAAACTATTGAGACAATGGACTCCAAGGAATGAAAATTTCCCCCAAATCCCATGCATGAGAAGAAACAGCTAAAGCCCTAGCACTAGCCACAGGAGGAAATGGCCTTAGGAAGAGATTTCACACAGTTCCAGCATCTTACCCCACAGTTCAATGAGCTTATATATACTTCCTGGGTTTTGTGTCACAAGGTTTTTACCACCACCTCAGAAAAGACCGAAGCCTGTCTCCTATTTACAGAGATGGCCAAACTGTACATGAATCCATTTTCTTTTGTCAATTTCGGCTCCCTCATTTGTTTTAAAACACAGGGAAAATGGGCATCAGGTTTATGAACCTAAGTGCTCAATAAGAGAAGTACAGATCTGAGAAACCTAGAAGGGAAAAATACTGACCTGTGGACACCCAGGCTGGTTATGGCCAGACTATTTAAAATCAATAATAATGAAAAACATAGGTGGAGAAAAGTAACTAAACATGAACAAAATACAATAATGTATATGTATGAAAATGAGAGAATGGAACTCATTATTTTGTGTGGTGGTATTGTGTTCCCCAAAATATTGTGTACCTTAATAAACTTATCTGGAGTCAGAGACAGAACAGCCACAATATTAAACAGAGGTTAGGCAGTAGTAGCACACGCCTTTAATCCTAGCATGCCAGAGGCAGAAATCCATGTGTTCAAGGATGGTGACTCACACCTTTAATCCCAGAAAGCGAGCCTTTAATCCCAGGGAGTGAGGCAGAAAGCAGAAAGGTATATAAGGCGTGAGGACCAGAACCTAGAAGCATTTGGCTGGCTAAGCATTTGGCTGGTTAAGCTTCAGGCTTTTGAGCAGCAGTTCAGCTGGGAGCCATTCGGATATGAGGACACAGAGGCTTCCAGTCTGAGGAAACAAGACCAGCTGAGAAGTTGGCCAGGTGAGGTTAGCTGTGGCTTGTTCTATCTCTCTGACCTTCCAGTGTTTGCCCCAATAACTGGCCTCAGGTTTGATCTTATTAATAAGAACTTTTAAGATTCAGCTACAATTTTGTATGCTAAGATAAAATGTAATTTAAAAACAGTGAAAGTGCCAGGCGGTGGTGTCGCACACCTTTAATCCCAGCACTTGGGAGGCAGAGCCAGGAGGATCTCTGTGAGTTCAAGGCCAGCCTGGGCTACCAAGTGAGTTCCAGGAAAGGCGCAAAGCTACACAGGGAAACCCTGTCTCGAAAAACAAACAAACAAAAAAAAAAAAAACAAAAAAAAAACCAGTGAAAGTATAATATGACTGTAAAAACTACAGCAAACTAAACTTTAGAAACCATACAAGTCACAAAATAATAGACTAGATGTAAAGTACTTAAAAATAAGTTATAAAAAAGAAATCTCTCAAGTCAGACTATACCCAGTAAAAACAACTTCCAGAAATGAAGGTGGAGGAAAATCAATTTCAGACAAACAAAAATAGGGAATTTATAATATAATAGCATATATATCCAACATAATACTTTTAACATCATAAACGGAACTGCACGATGCAGTGAGTCATATAAAGGGCAAACATCAAGGCAAATATATACAACTGCCTTTATTTTGAATTGTATGAAAGCATCACTACCCATTCAACCCAACAATAACAGCCGCAAAGCAGAAGCAATGTCTTATGGAGCTTACGACACATGCAGAGGGAAATACCAATAAATCATAGCACAAATGGAGAGGACTGGAGTACAACATGAGCCTTGAAGATGATGTGCTAAGTAGTATAAACTGTGTGGAGTTAAGTAGAACAGTTGAAAATGTATATTTATAAATGTGCAATAATCACTAAAATGTTCAGTTAAAGAGGTGGAACCAAAAGGCATGTAGGGTAAAATACATGGGATTCTGAGATCCAGACTTAGATTCCGACTTAATTAGCCCAAGAGAAGATTTGGCAGTCATGCATTACATGTCTCTGCAACTGTCTAGTTGTGCCCAGCTGGTTTAAAAATAAACACCATTTTATGGGAAGACATCTGAAAACCTTTGAAATTGGATATACTAACAAGAGAGGAAACGATATTAATAATATATTTATGGTTTTACATAATACAGTAACCACTAAAGAATCAGTATGGATATGGTAAGGGTTATTTCCATTTCACTAATAGAGAATTTGGAGTTGCATGAGATTAACCTGTAACTTGCCTAGAACTATTCAGCATGTCGGAACCTAACAGGAATTAAATCAGAAATCCTCTCCACCGTCCGACACCAGGAGTAGACGAGGCAAGAGAACAGCACTCAAACAGGCAGCTGACTTTCAGGTGTGTGAGCACAAGGTGAGCAGCTGCCGAAGACTGCCTTATTCCAATTTGCACCTTCTGAGCTCTCTCCTGCCTGACTTCCTGTCAACCCTACCCTGTTCCTGGAGCTCTGTTAATGCCTCTTCCAATGTCTCCACAGACTCCACTAATTATTCCTTCCACTCAGCACAACTTCTCCACAGCCTGCTGACACTGGTGACAGGTAGGTACAGAAGGTCATTCAAACTGAGCAGCTTCGGATCTTAATTTTCATCCCAATGATATTTTTCTGTTTTTACTTCCAAATGGCAATGAAATGCTCCAAGACACATCCAGAGTGTCTTTAAGACAGTCACTGAGCTAGCCCAGGCATGGTAGAGCTTAACTTCTGGGACCAATGGACCTCTTGGGCCAGAAAGGTGACAAAGCTCACCATTTTTAACAAGCACCTAACTGTTTCCTTCTTAAGGGCAGAAGCTTATGTATCATTCAGCATCCCCAGAGCTCTTCCATACAGATATGCCTATGCCCTAGGGACATCTTTAATATCTTCCAAATAGCAAAGATTGAGCTATTGAAGATTGAATTGGTCTTTGAAAAGAGTTGAAATGCAGTTACTACCATGCTTTGGAATGAGGTGGAAGAGTCCACTGGTAATTTGGTTTTGTTCAAAAAAATAAGTGAGGTGAATCTTGTGAGATATTTCCCTGTGTAACTGACAAGGCTCTCACAGAGGGTAGCTTACTAGGGTGGAAGTGAATATTTTAAGATCTGTCACTCATTTGACACATACAGTTTTGTGCTGGAACAACAAATCAATCTTATTTCCTTTCCTGTATGACATTTTGGGAGTTTGAAGCAATAAATACATTAATTAATTAAAGAAAGCTTCATAAGAACAGAGTTACCTCAGATTAACTTTTTCATACAACACAATTCTAATTAAATACCCAATAGTAAACTTAATTAAATAAGTCAATTTAATAGTAATAAATGTTAAGCAATAATAAATTCAATTAAAATTTCTCAAAATTCCTCACTGTCCTAAATTTCTGTAGTTTAGACAATAATTTGTTACACTTTTAAAAATTCTCTAACAACCCCAATTTGGAATTCATTTTGGCACATTGAAGTCAATATATACTTAGTTGCTCATGCATGACTGCCAACTTAGAATCTAAACTACATTTTATAGTAATTGTTCACAGCTGTTAGCCTGCCTAGGTTGGTGACATGTGGGTTTTTATTATAATGTTGATTTTTAGATGTCAGTGCTGCACAATGGGAACCATAACACAGAGTGCCCTGCCAGTCACAGCTCAAATGTCAAACATCATCCTCATGAATGGTACTTCACAGTTCTCTGTGATAGGCTCCAGTAAATGTTTGGGAATTTTCCTGAGGTTTTAAATGCATACAGCCTGTTGATTTCAATGGGAGTCAAGGAAGTCAGTTTTGTTCTGTGCTTTGGAACCTTTCCACTTAGTTAATCTTACTCATAGTGCTCCTTTCCACGAATAACCCCTTCATTACATATTCACCAACCCTCATTTTATGATCTTAGGGAGTCTGCTCCTACTTATAAGTTGCACTCATTGAGTATATGTAAAATTTAAATCCATTTTCACACACAGAAAAAAAAAACAATTAAATATAGATGTTGTCCCCACTCCTAACTGTCTCTTTCCTGATATATCGACGCTAGTCCCTTGATTATTTGTCATGCTGCACAGTTTTCCAATCCCCTGTCTTGGAATTGTGTCAATGCAGCTTGAGAGTTAAGGCTAAAGGGAGAAGAGACTGATTCAGCCTCTTTACATGACACATGTAAACCTTAACATGCATTAAAGAGAGAAGAGACTGATTCAGCCTCTTTACATGACACATGTAAACCTTAACATGCATTAAAGGGAGAAGAGATTGATTCAGCCTCTTTACATGACACATGTAAACCTTAACATGCATTTGCCTTCAGAGTAGAATGAAGAAGCCCTTAATCCTGCTATTCCCAAACCCCTAGATGTGCTGCCACTGAAGGATCACACTTGGGTGTGAATTCAATGATGAGCCCCAAGAAAGAGGCTCCTTCGGTAACAGTTCCACTGGGTGTTATATCATATTGATTTCAAATAAGGAAATGAACAGCCAGTATAATCAATTTTGATTTTGTTTCAACCCTGTAATTCTGTGCATGTTTGTTTTGTAATTATATACTTTTAGGAAATATGGGCAATAAAATAACTACCTCTGGGTAATATTGAACTCGATTTTTTCCTTCTGAAATTCAGGTGCCTTTCGGTTGTCTACTTACCTAGTGAACCCCAGCCTTACTTAGTAAAGTCACACTACAACAACACAACAGAACCAGAGAAGCTGCAAGCTGGTTTAAGTTTTCAGGTAGGAGAAAACTTACTGTTTTCTTTATCCTCTTTTAACTTTTAGATCCTGATTTTACGGAGATTAAACTATCAGGCAATAGAGGTAATAACAGAAGATGAAGGAATAAAACCTGGTTTCTGTTTCTTCCCTGGATACCCTGATTCAAACTACAAATCAATTCTCTGCTGGAAAACAGAAATTAGCTGAAAGGCTTTTACCTACGCAGCAAGTGCAAAGAAAAGCGTTGGTTGAAAGACACTCAACAAGTGTGTGGCCACTGGGAGTAGTTCCACTGCCTGGCACAGCCCAGGGTGTGTGGCTGCCATGCCTTCACCCCCAGCTCTTTCCTGAGTAGAGACTCTCAGAGCTCCTATGTGACAATGGACTTTTGCGTGGTATTCCTAGACTGGCCTTGTCTTGAAAAAGTATTGGGATACTAATTACTCAACACACTGAGGAGCCAGGTCGATCTTGGATGACACTTGAATCTTGAACAGAATTGGACACCATTGCTGTTTCTCTGAGTTCAGTGCAAACAAAGCTTCTTAAAAGTCCAGACTCGCCGGGCGGTGGTGGCGCAAGCCTTTAATCCCAGCACTCGGGAGGCAGAGGCAGGTGGATCTCTGTGAGTTCGAGGCCAGCCTGGGCTACCAAGTAAGCTCCAGGAAAGGCGCAAAGCTACACAGAGAAACCCTGTCTCGAAAAAACAAAAAACAAAAACAAAAAAAAAAAAGTCCAGACTCCTCCTTCAGAAGGAAAATGTTCAACAAGTGTGCAATGGTCCCGCTTTCACAGAGACTGCCTATGGGACTGGCTTTGGTCTCAGCACTGATGGGACCCAGCTCTCTCTCGATAATTGGAGATTTCAAAGAGCAGATGGATTGGGTGGTGGATATTGTTCCATTGGAAGCTCCACCTCAACCCCCTTCTCCCTCTCCAAACCCTGCCCCTTTCAGAAAGCCCACCAATTGATGGCTCCTCCCCCAGAGCTGCTCAAGACAATGCCTACAGGGTATTTAAGCTCCAGTCCATAGACCTGCCATGGGATTTCTCTTCCTTCTTTCCCCGGAGATCATCCAGGAGTGGTCTGGTCTTATTAATTCAGCTTGATTTGGCTTATTGCATCAGTGGACAAACCTATTACTGGGGATTCAAAATATTATCAGATATGTGCATAAAATGTATTCAGTATTGAAAGTGTGAAATCTAATGTGGAGCTTCACAGCTTCCATTTCAAATGCCAGTTTTTATGTACATAAGTACATGAAGCTGTATAGACTTTGGGTCTGGCTAATTTGGGTATGTAGTATTTTTATTTATTTGCAAGGGTTTTTATAATGTTTATTTTAAAAAGAACAGGAAGTGGGCTGTACTACAGAAAGACTGACAGGTTTCTCAAAATCTGACCGGGATGACTATGAGGGTCTGGCCAAGAGGAGACCATCAACATGAGCACATCAGAAATCAAAGAGAGAGTGGGGATAAGAAACTCTCCAGAACCAAGGATGACATGAAATAAATCAGGCACTTTAGTGTGTATAGTATAGTTCCCAGCATGCCTGAAAGCAACACCATTGAGCTTCTAACCTTTCCCAGATCTCTGGTCACTGCCTTGCCTGGAGATGCTATATTTCTCAATAAACATTCTGTGTCCCTCATCAAATCCCTTATTCTGAAACATAAGAACCAGGAAATTTTGGTAGCTGCCTTCTAGACTCCAATGTCTGCTGACAGGTGACTATTCTGTCTAATGTGCAGACACCAGCACTGAAACTCAAAGCAAATGAAAACACAGGGAAGAAATCACTGGTGATTATGTTGACATTGGAAATCTATCATTCAGATTTGTTTACTTGACACATAGCCACCCAGAAGAATATGAGTGGAGAGATCCAATTAAGTTCTTGCCCAGTACTCCAGGAAGCCATAACTGTTCTTTCCATTTTAGCCAGTTCTTACTCATACCCTGTGGGAGCAGAAAAGCTAGTTCTCGACCTGCATTCTGTTTTAGTGAAGCTGCTTCATTTCACTGTGCAGACAAGGCCAGGGCATTTCTTGCAGAGAGTTTCCTGATATTTGTTCACAACTATAGAGAAGGTTGGGTCACGGTGGATTTGTGCAAGGAAATGCTCCAGAGGCCCACAGGTACTGGTTCATAGCCTCCTCACACTACTAGAAAGTCAACGTGCTCTGACTCCATCTTGAACACAGAAGCAAAAGGGCTAATGCTGCATGTCTGTTGCACATCCTAAGGCAAATACACCTAAACTACAGAAAAAATGCCCAGGTACACTGTCACCACGTGTAAAATTAACAGTAAATAGTGAGATATCAGATTTCTCTTCACATTTATAGTTAGTTAGGTTTCTCCATTCTCTGTGACCATTTATTCTACTGAAAATCACCCCACAAAGTTGGAATATCATTGGATTTTTGTACATTTGGCTTCTGATCTAAAGTATCTACAGGCTTGAAAAGACTTTAGCAAAGAAAGAAACATTGAAGCGTTCACTAAGAGAGACACTTTGATTTCTGTAGCTGGATTTTATTTCATGATAATAGGAATAGAATAAAAACCTATGCTTGACTAAATGAAAAGTTACAAATGTCTTTCATTTCAGTTTGAGAACTTTTAATTATCCTCTGTTGCCCTGGTTTCAGGAACTACATGAGACCATTCAATTATTTCCTTCACACACAGAGAGTGAAATACCTTTATGTCAGGAAATTGGCCCAGGTAGGTGTCCAGTGTCAGCAAGGACCCATCCACTAGTTTTTGATGGAAATCTTCCCACAGCACATCACATTTCTAAAAGAAAAATAGACTGGACTCAGTAATCTCAGACACATTTCACTAAACTTCTAAAATATCTAAAACCATAAAACTTGGGAAGCAATACTTCTGAGATATGAGAAGATGCAGTATGAGCTAATTAGGATGCCAATGTTAAGGCGGTCTGTTGTAGTTAACAACACAAGCTAAGAGCATGGCTTGTTTAAAATCCATATCTGATTCTGAATTACTGAAGAGTGGGGATGCTTTAACAGGTTCCCAGGTCCCAGTGGACGGACAGTGGAGCTAAAAGATTGAGAAGAAGAACTGTGAGACAGCGAATTTATCTGTAGCATTGATCAAACTAGAGCCAACCCAGACAGAAACAAACAACAAAACATGGCTGAAACCTCATCTATAGAATGAAAAATCTGTCATACTGGGATACTTTTACCAGTTATGAGGTTTCCAGCGGATTGGAAAAAAAAAAAAAAAGAAAAAGAAAAAGGTGTCTGGTATTTGTCAATCTAACATGCCATGTCTGGGCTGTCACTTCCAAATTTATGTGAGTAGTAAATCTTTTTTTCTTTAAACTTTCTTCTTAATTATTCTTTGCGTCTTTCACATCATGCATCTCAATCCCATTCATTTCCTTGTCCCTTTGTATCTGCCCTCTGCCCTTGCAACACCGCCCCCAAATAAAATAAAATTTAACAGAAAAAAAGAAAAAAGAAAAGAAAGAAAAATTTCATCATGAAAGCTGCAGTGTGACACGGTGGGTCATGCAGTAAACCCTTTTGTCCATACATCTTTACTTCCAAGTGTTCAGTGCCAAGTGTCCCTGGTCTGGTTCATTATTTCTAGTTTCTGCTACACTATCAATGCCGGGCCCTCACTGGGACTCCTCTTGGATATCCTGCTGTTGCCCTGTGTCATGGAGATCCTGCAGCTCTGGGTCTACAGGACCAGACTGACCCCTTCACATGCACCCTCAGATCACAGAAGGGGTGGATGTTGGGGTGGACCAACTCATAACCCTGGTTCTGAGCCTGGGTAATTGCAGGGTTGGGCAGTCTACCAGATCTCCCCTGTCCTCACCACCAGCATTGCCCTGGCTCGTTCACCCCTTGCAGCAATAAGCAAGGGACAGGGCCAGTTCTGCTTTCACACCCTCAAGGTTGGCTCTCACATACCTGGACCATCAGGGTCAGCTATTCTATGTTGTCCAGGCAAGGCACAGGGCCTACTTTCCTGAGTGCTACAGCTGGTAAGGGGGTCCACCACAGGTGGCAGGGGTAGCAGAGGAGGGTACATTTCCCTCACCATCAATGAGTGGTAATTCTTGATCTTGTTAAAAAACAAATTTAAAGCTGGATATAATGCTTCACACCTATAACCCCTGAACTTGGGAACTAGAGATGAGAAGATCAAGGCTAGCCTCAACTTCACAGTAAGTTTGAATCCAGTTTAGGCTACATGAGATCATTTCCAAAACAAACAAATGAAGCTTGATTTGCATTTTGTTTCCTTTTTTAGCACATCAAAAACTAATCCTAGTTATTATAATGCCCAACTGAAGAATCTTATGCAAATAAAGTAATTTAAATCCACTGAATGAAAAGGGCTCATCATTGGTGGTGAGTAGACACTCTGAACATGTAATGATCAATTGTTCTGTTATCCAAAGGATGATGTTTGCATGTGGAACTGAGGGTCCTGGAATCCACAGGGACCCCTGTAGTATTGCAGCCATTTCATTAAAGAATCAGTGTCAATACTGGCCACAGACAAAATGGAATTGTGTAATGTTTGAAGGATAAGAATACACTTTTCCATTATTCTTTGAATTTTCCCTGTTCATGATGAGTTTTGAGAATATATTATTAGTTAGAAATGTACACGCTGGGCGGTGGTGGCGCACGCCTTTAATCCCAGCACTCGGGAGGCAGAGTCAGGCGGATCTCTGTGAGTTTGAGGCCAGCCTGGGCTACCAAGTGAGTTCCAGGAAAGGTGCAAAGCTACACGGAGAAACCCTGTCTCGAAAAAAACCAAAAAGAAGAAAAAAAAAAAAAAAAGAAATGTACTAAGTGAGATAAGCATTTAAGAACATGCTGTTGAAATATGGTGTTTTTATACTGGAAAATGCAAGAACACTTGATAATTGCATTAGAAAATGGTGTGTGGGAACAGTTTTGCCAAATCCACATCCTGAAAGATTTTAGAAGATGGAGTATATCCAACAACAGCATTTCTCATGGATAGATGCTCTCTTGTTTCAGTTCTAATGAGATCACAAAGGTCAACATCAGGGTGTCAGCACTGTCAGGCAGCAGTTGGAGACTCTCTGTGAACCCCTTTCCCAAGGCTGTAAAGATATGCAGCTCATGGAATTAATTGTCCCCTGGGCTTTGGCTGTGTCATCTAACTCAGATCTCCTGTTCCTAGAGGAGCTGTATTGACTCACCCAAAGTGAGGATAAGACAAGCAATTGATCTTCGTTTCAATAGAGAACTTGTGGGGAAAACAGTAGCCTGTCTTCAGTGACCACAACATCAGTGACCACAACATCAGTGACCACAATATCAGTGACCACAACATCAGTGACCACAACATCAGTGACCACAACATGCTCTGAATACTGACTAGGGTTCCTGAACACAAAGACTTCAAATGTGTTTTCAGTTAGTACAATTATTATTCCCATCTTGTACATGGGAATGAATCCCATGAAGACAAAGGAACTACCTGAGGTCACACAGGCATTCTGGCTGTTCAACTTCACTTTCCACAGAGCAGTGACACCCACTTGCTCACTTCCTGCACGCCAGGCAACCCAGAGCTATAGTCTTCAGGGATTTCTAAGTCCAACCAAAGATGCCATGAGGTCCAGTTGATTTTAGTGAATGGGACTAACTGTGCTATGGAGGATGGGCAGTCTTCTGAGCTTTTGCTTCTGCATTTCAAGAGGGTTGGTTAAAAGGGAGACAGGAATTAAAGGGTGAACTACTGCATAAAAACCACACCTATAAAAAGGCTCCCTAAAAAAATATGTTACAGCCTATGTTATGTAACAGAAAAGAGCTATTGTTAATTTGAAGAAAAGCAATCTTTAACCCAGACCTTCTCAAAGGTCTTGGAAATGTTCTTGGAAATGTTTTTGGAACCAACTTCCCCTCACACTACAAGTGGGAGATGACTTAGGCAGTAGAACTCCAGGCTGCTTTCTGAGTATCTAGTCTTGCTTTGTGATTAATGCCCTGAAGTGGGGAAGGGAGGTGGGATGAGCAGTGGAAGGCTTCTGGAAGCCACTCTAGGACTCCTGTGAGCTGCCACCCAGCTCTTACCTCACCAACCATCTTCACATCTTCCCGTCCATACCAATCTGGCTCGTAGACTTCATGAAGTGACTCGGTGAGCTTCATTGAGGCCTCCTGCATGCCTGGCATTGGAGAGAAACGGTTCCTGTTACATGGAATGGGGAAGGCACTGCTCTCTTCTCCCCCACTTTGATAAGTGACACAGAAACAATGGTGAAGGCACACCTCCTCTGTGCTTGAGAGTCTCTGATTCTCATAGTCGTTCTCATAGGACACATTTTCAGTTACTTACACCACGGTAGCAAAACACTGGGTCTCAGAAGAAGTCAACACTGTCATATTCTAAGAACTGCAACAACAACATGCTCTAGTCACTTATTAAAGGGAGTCTAACAACAAATATCTAGAACGCCGAAATAATGGACAAAGCTGCAAAATTCTAAAAGCAAAATTAAGCCTGAGTCACTGTGTAAAAAAAATACATTCAAAGCAAGTAGAAACAGTATAAATAGGACTTTAATATGTATCAGTTGAAAGTGGTTGCTTGATTTAAACAGTAAAATTCTTGAAAATGGTTACAATTCAAGTGGTACTTAGGTTTAAAAAGACAAGTAAAAATGTGTTTTCTCAATATCTCTCAAAACTACATTCATAGTTTTGAATATTTGAATAAAACCTTTCAGAAAGCTTTGACTTCATGAGCCTATGGGTTTAAATTTTCTTTACATATCAGTAGGTTACAAACATGCACTTATTAATAATAGTAACAATGTGGAGTGTCTATGGAGCAGTGAGGGTATAGAGTATCTCCAGGGCTTTGCAGTCACCACCCCCTTACTTCCTCCTGACATGGCCAGGCCCAGCAAAGCATGGAGGATATGGTGCAAATGCTGGGTCCACATGGAGGTGGCTCATGAATGACCAGAATAACAGGCAAACAATTGCTGGAAGAACCCTCCTGGCCAAGTTGGTGTCTAAGCTTTTGTCATTAAGGGGTTAACAAAGGAAAGCAGGGAAAACTTAATGCAGTGAAGCAAAAATTGAAACCATTTGTAAATTGAAAATAGCCACATGATTGCTAGACAGATGGTAATCAGTTCTGGGTTCACCAAGAAGTATAAAAGGACAAAATAAAAGAGGTCTGAGATGACAGTGTATATCCCAGAAAAGTGGGTGAAAGCCAGCACACAATTTGACATGTAAGCCTATGTTTTCTCTATCTCCTTGGCAATTATACATAGGTAATGGTCTTCACACCCTTGAGGTTGGGTGTGCCTCAAGCCATATGAGGTGAGAAAGTCTGTAAAGAAGAGTGCACTACTGAGTGTGGCTGAAGATATGCTTGACAATGAGGTGCGAAGCCCATGTGGCTGAAGAGACTTGTGTGAACATGCTGGACTGAAGGCAGGGAGAGTCAGTGAGGACTGGATCCTCTGTAGAACCAGGTGAACCACAGTCATACAAGCATAGACAAGGCAGAGGTGACATAGAACCTGTGCCCACGCCTACATTCAAGCAAGTGAAGACATATTCAACCATGATAAGGTCACCAAAGAGGTGACAACTACATCATATGTCATATTCACCCCAACCCAGATACACTCAAACTTGCACAAGAAACATGCTCCTCCATTTATGACAAACACTGGTTACTGGTTGTTGTGCCTCTATAATCCAAATGACAAAGGCTTCTGGGATTTTCTTTAAGTCTTTGTCTGAGTCTGAAGAAAATTATAAATAGCTATGGAAACAGGTTCTGGATAAGCTGGGGATGGCACTGCCAGCCAAAAGACCTTTGTGGTGTAAAATGAAACTGACCTCAAATAAAACAAAGTTTTGTAAGGTTTTACTCATCAATGCTAAAAGCACAATGTTACAGTAATGTTTCTATTAGACCAAAGTGACTGTCCATCAGTGTGCATATACACAGGGAATTTGGAAAATGCCATTTTAACATAGAAATAGGTTCCAAGAAGTTGACTCCATAGGAAGCAGGTGGACTGTAGTTGCAATTTTCTTTGGGCCACCAACCAGCTTCCCAAATAAAGACAACACATAGACATTATTATGAATGTGCAGCCTTAGTTGAGACTTGTCCCGCTAGCTCTTTTAACTTAATTTAACCTGTTTCTATTCATCTACACTTTGCCTTGGGGACTTTTACCTTTCTTTCATTCTGTATGTCCTACTTCCTGCTTCCTCTGTGTCTGACTGGCTGGCCCCTGGCATCTCCCTGTCCTCTCCTTTTCTTTCTTCTTTCTGGAGCCTAAATCCCTCCTCTTACTTACTCTCCATGCCCAGGAGTTCTGCCTATACTTCCTCCCTCCATTCAGCTTTTTATTAGGTCAATCAAGTGCCTTAGACAAGGTAAAACAGCAACACATCTTTATATAATTAAACAAATGCAACACATCTTTGCATAGTTAAACAAATATTCCTCAACAATGGACTGAGACCTAAGTAAACAAGAACGAGCCTTCCTTTTGAGGGGCACAGAGACTTTCAGGGATTTTAACAGCTGAGGGTTTTCCCATTTGAATTCGTCTCCCAAAGTTTATGTTTCAGAAATTTAGTTCCCAGTATAGCACTGTTGGGAGGTGGGGCTTTAAGCAGGAATTGTCAGGAGGTTCTGTGCTCAAGAATGGATTGATGCTGCTATTGAACAAGTAGACTCAAGAGGGTGGGGACTTCTAAAGGATGAGTTTGTCATTTTTCTCTCCCTTGCCCAGGGAATGCTTCTGCAGTGGCGTGGTATGGCAGAGAAACTTTCCAGAGGTGGAATTTTGATCTTGAATTTCTCCGACTCCAGATGAGCTATTCAGTTTCTATTCGTTATAAATTGCCCAATAGCACAAAACAAAACTAAACCAAAGAACTCACTCTGATGGCAGAATATAATACAAGAAAAGATCAAACAGCTAAAATCTAGTTTCTTTACATGTAATTTGTTAACTTCACATCAGAGTTCATGCTGAAAGCTACTACTGGCAGTTAATATCTAATACATGATATTTTATAAGATTAGTAATGGACAAGTTTTTCTAGCATCTACAGACCACCACATATAGGGAGAATATTCAGTTCCTATTGGATAGGAGCCTCTATTCAAAATTTTGGACTTTCTCCAAGGCGTTTAATAAGATAGATTTCCATTTGATGACAACTTCATGACCTTGTTTGTATCCTCTAAGACTAGAGGTAGAGCGCACGCCTTTAATCTCAGCACTCAGGAGGCAGAGCCACGCGGATCTCTGTGAGTTTGAGGCCAGCCTGGGCTACACAGTGAGATCCAGGGCAGACACAAAAACTACATGAAAGAACACTGTCTCAAAAAAAAAAAAAAAAAAACCAAAAAGACTAGCAGTAGAGATTGTACTCCAGTGAGTACTCTTTGCTTGCGTAGCCTCAGGGTATATATTTTAGTTAAAAATAATACAGCCAACTACTCCAACAAGCCTGAAAAATATTGTCAATGGAATCACACTATGTGGGGTGACAGTGCTCCCTGAAAGAGCCACAGATCACCTAATAGAAACCCTAATTCCAGGCAAAGAAACCTCCCTTCTTATTGTTGGTCAGGGGTAGTCAAGACTCTCAAAACAATGTAGGCTGCTGCCATGATCCTTGTTGCCTCCCAAAACTTGAAGGTAAAATCCTATTTCTGAAGACACACCACACATGTCAGACATGAGACTTGGAGGGATAGAGCTGGAACTAACCTGCAAGCTGCCTCCCAGAGGATTAGCTCTCATAGTACTAGAAGTGCCATGCAAGCTGTCAAGGCAGAAAAGAAACCAATAGTCTCCCCAAATGGAAAGCCTACAAACCACAGCAATGATAAGCATGAGAAGGTTGTCCCAAGGGTACAATAGTAGCACTTTCATCTGAGGGGTTACCAACTGCTATCTAGTTGGACTCACGGCTGTTCAACTGGAGGGCATTCATGCTTGGTACTATAAGCCAAGCAAACTACTGCTGTTTGGAGGAGTAATGGACTCTAGAGAGGATAGATTACCTACTATTTCCAATTTTCTAAATCAGTATAGTTTCTAACTATATTCTAAAGACTTAGCCTTACAACCACGATGAAGTGTAGCTTTTATCCCTTATCAAAGAAGCTAATTTTAGGTAGTAGACAGAGCTCCACAGATGGCCAAAATGCAGAGAATAAATAGCCACAGTGAAACAAACTCCAATTGGCATATCTACAACACAACTTCTATACCTAAGGTTCGATGAATATCACAGGAGAGAGGCAGAAAGATTATATGAGTCAGAGTCAGGGCTCTAGTTTTGAGACAGTGCCTGTGAATGCAGCCAGTGGCTCAATGCTTCTCCTAAAATTGCTGCAGCTCCCAGGATCCCCTAGGGCTGAATCCCATTCCTTTGTGTTGTTGCTATGATCTTATGTGCATTGCAGTACTATCAATTATCCAATGTATTCTGTGAAAACAGGAATTGGCCTCTAGTGAAATGGTCCACAATGTGGAACTTCAACACATAGTGAAATGTCTTCACAATGCCAATTATGATCTACTTAATGCATGCATACTCCTTGTGTTTAAGTGTGTTTCCCAACCCAAAATTTATTCCAAGGAACATGACTTAATTCTTCATGACACAGAGAAGAAAAGCCATCTGGGGTATACTGCTTATCCCACAGCAGCTCTGCAGAACACAGTACCATAGGCAGCTCCAAGAATCACTCTGAGAAGCTCACTAGGCATCTACATAAACATTTATCCTACCTTCTTTGGCCAAAGTAATTTCAACACAGAACACTCTTTGTGGAATATAACTAGCTAATACCAACCAATCAGCAGAAACCAAGGAGGAGCAAGCTCATATTATCCCTTCTCCTTCAGAGAGATGTGGTCACCAGAAGCAGCAGGCAGGTGCTGCTTTCTTGCACCACCCAGTTTCTCACTGGAACTAATGCCTCACTTAAGGGGGCTCCCTTCCTAGGTCATATGAAAGAAAAGAATTACGACAGTCTTTTCCTGCAGCATCCTCTGTACTAATGAGGTAAAAGAGATCAACTTACACAGAACTGTATAGAACAGTGGTTCTCAACATATGGTTTATGACCTCTTTGGGGTCAAAAGATTCTTTCACGGGGGGGGGGGGTCACCTAAGACCATCAGAAAACACAGATATTTACATAAGATTCATAATACTAGCAAAATTACAGCTATAAAGTAGTGATGAAAAAAGTTTTATGGTTGGGAGTCATGCTGAATAAAGGTTGCAGCATGAGGAAGCTTGAGAACCACTGATATAGAAGGAAAGTTTATTCATTCAACAGATATATCCACACAAAAATGTTAGTTCACATGGAGAAAAGCTCCAATCTTGGAATAACATGACTTTCTGTGTTCATATCTTAAGTTGATCATGATAATAAATATCTAGAGAAATTTATATATTTTCTGATAGAATTGTTGCAAACAGTACTTGAAGTTAATTTCAAAGCAGTTATTGATGAGCTTTATGAATCTTCAGGACTAAACTCCTGGCATTACATGTTGGAAAATGTAAAATAGAGTTAACGGCATTTATCGAATATCTGTTTGGAAGACTGTAACCAAGATGCCTAAGGTGCAGAGCACAGAGTGCAGCGCACAGAAAGTGCTCTTGAAGAAGTAAGAGTAGGAGGGTCAGAGACATGAGTCACTGGGGAAAGACTCTTGCCATCAACCTAATGGCCTTGGGTTGATCCCTGGAACCCACATGGTGGAAGCAGAGAACCAACTCCACCTAGTTTTCCTCTGATTTACACACACACACACACACACACACACACACACACACACACACACACA
>CABHPR010153913.1:0-27338 GCA_902168415.1 Peromyscus melanophrys | reverse complement strand
ACACACACACACACACACACACACACACACACACACACACACACACACGTGAAAGTTTTGCATAGATGAGCTAAAAATCCGTGAAACTGATGCTCAGTGTTAGTCATGAAGTTCAACAGCCCTGTCAGAAAGCAGATAAAAACCAAAGGGTTAGAAAACATCAAACCAGACAGGGTACCATGTAGGTGGTCTACTAAGCATAGTCCTGGGACTAAACTCAAGTGTTTCATTTATGTCACTGACAAAATACACACAGGACTGGGTAGATGGCTCGGTAGCTAAGAACACATACTGCTGTGCAGAGGTCCCAAGTTTGGTTCCCGGGACCCAGCACCCACTTTGGGTGGCTTACAATCATCAGTATGTAACTCCAATTCCAAAGGCCTGTGATGCCTCTGGCCTCCTGGAGCACCCCCATTCATGCACACACCCCCACACAGATATGCAGGCAAATAAATAATTAAATATAACAGATGAAGAAAATCTTTTTAAAATACAAACAGTAGAAGTATCTGCCTCACAAAGTTTTCATGAAGATCGAAAGTGTGCGCCTGGCAAGTGTAAAGCTTCCACACATTTCAGTGTAAAAATAACTGTTGTTGAGCATAATCATTATAATTAGCTTTTCATGATTAACATTCTCAGCACTTCATTATTTACCAATAACTTTATAATCAGTTTTACACACTCACTCTGAATCGTGAGAACACTTTCTTAGAAGTGAAATGCTGTGTCCAAAGGTATATGTGGAAAAACTCAAAGAATACTCATTTAAAAGCCTCTGCCAAATTGCTTCCCCAGGAAATCAATCTTAACAGAAAAACTTCTTGTGTCCTTGACTATCCAGAGGTGCAGGGATGGCTTCTCCTGTGTCATTTTCTTAACCATTCCTTGGTGAGTCCAGAGAATAAGCATTTTTCATGTCACATCTCTCAGAAGTTCTTTATTTCTTTTTGGTTTGGCAGTGCTGGGGACTGAACCTAGGGTTTCACTTTAGCTAAGCAAGTGAGGGTTCCATCACCAAACTATGTCACCTGCCCTTAACCCACTTCCTTTACATTTTTATTTTGAGACAGTTTCACTAAGTTGCTCAGGGTAGCTTTGAACTTATGATCTTCCTGCCTCAGCTTCCCCTGTTTAATTCTTCTCTTTCTAATTTTCTCTTCTAACATTTTGTTCATTTTTAAACATAAACTATTCTCCATTTAGTTTACTTACTAAGTGCTTTATATCTTAGTTCAAGTGCATTGAATAAATGCCAAAATTATGGTAATTTTAAACACATGTTTACATGGTAAAATTTCTTGTTCTTGGTTTATATCTTTTGGGGTATCATATAAAGACACTATTCACCCAAAATGGTGAAGTTTAGTCGAATACTAAAACTTTTACACATGCATGTTTAAATCTTTATCTGAATTGGGAAGTAATGAAGTGAAACTGGGCCTTCCATGTTTTTCTCAGTGTATGGAGAGTTTTCCCAAGATGCCTTGTAAGATCCTTCATCCTCTCTCCACTCATCCTGAGGTCTGCTCTATGGAGTATCAAATCGGTGGGTACTCTCGGCTCTGACTCAGAGAAAAGGGCCTGGTGATGAATGGATAGCAGCCTGGCTGCGCACACACCTCACCATCCATTTCTCTCTTCCCTCTCCCACTAGCCTCCCAGATTTCGTGACAAAGGTCAGAAACCAATGCCAAAGCCTCTCTGTTCCCTATGTTGTATACTGGCAAGACTTTGTAAACAGTGGAGTTTTTCTTTTCTTTTTCTTTGCAAGTCACAGGCATGTGTTCCCTGGTTACCCACCCCACCTGCTTCTCCTGCAACTCCTTAGAGTGAGAGGGCTTAAGCGAGTCTATGAGTATTGTACCTTGGGACCTCACTCCCCCAGAAGGGAAGCCAGCTGCAGCTCTGCTTCAGTAGTCTCCCATTCACTCTAACAAGCCTTCCTAGAAACCCCTGGCATGTGGGTGGCATTTATTTTTAGTTTGCGGCAGAAGGGCAGATGTATATTTGTCCTTGTGTATTCTGATTATCATTTCAATGGAAATTGGAAGTGGGTGGAATGAAACACCTGTGTTCAAGTATGCTGCTTGCCAGAAAGCCAAGTGGTGCTCTCATTAACACTCACTCGCGCGTCTCTTACAAATTCCAAGAACAACCTGTGCTTAGAAACAGGCAGTAAACAACACACATACACATTACCTTTGATTGCTGCTAAATATCCTCGGAGTTCTCGCTGAAGTCTGGTACCCTCTGCCTGAAAAACACACAAGTACAGAGATGCTAAACACCTTGTCTATATTTTGCATGCAAATATGAAGAAGTGATAAGATTCAGTTATCATTGCCAGAATTTGTTACTGAAAAAATATATATGTGCAAGCACACTCTGAACAAGATGAAGATGATATGCCCATTAGCCTCAGTTTTTATACAGGTGTTATCCAGAGTTAAAAAAAAGACAAAAAAGATTTTGCTAACAGTAAAAAGTAGGGCCCAGCAGACAGACTCCTATGTGCTTAAGAATCACCAGTAGATGACTACTATATACTCTCTGCTTCTTTTAATTTTGACATCTGGGAATAGCAATATAACTTTTATCACTTCTGTTCAGAATAGTAGCTGGCTGTGGTAAATCAGTCTAGTGTCCTGTGAAAAGGCAAGTGATGATGCAAAATATAGATTTGGAATATTTTATTATTGCTGATCTATCATAATTCTTTTAATAAGAGCAGTACTTCCAGCTTTAATAACATCAGAATTGGCTATAGGAATGTGAGAGGAAGTGTCATGCACTACTAAACTGGAAGTCATCATACAGCCTTGACCTGTCTTTCCTTTGCCTTGTGTCCCAGTGTTCCAGATGGAGGCTGCCTGTTTGTCCTGGATCCCCGGGGTGACAGAAACATACAATACAGCTCATTTTTGCATTTCCAAAAGTAAGAACCATTTCTGTAGAAAGCCATGGAGTTAGTGTGACCTCCGTGGAATGTAGGCCAAACTGCCCAATTAAATGAGTCGGTGAACACTGAGAATGCTGACTAGTAGCGAAGGCAAAAATACAACAAAAGATCCAATGGAGTTTCTGAGTGGATAAGCATTATTGGAATTTGCAGTAACATTCAGAAAAGTAAACGAACTGGAAATGGACAAAGCGGATGGTTAGAAGATAATAGAAACTTGAACAATGGAAAGAGATGGGATGTACTGAGAGAGAAATCAGGTTTCACATCAGAGATTAGGAGATTTAGAGGGAATCAAATCTGAATTGAGACATTTGATTATCCTGGACTGATTTGAACCCAAAGCAGTCTGAAGCTGAAAGTTCTAAAAGGAACAGTTTAGGATGATTTGGGTTCCTCAATGTCACACTTCTCAAACCAGGTAAGTGGAGAATCTGGGCTACATCAGTGGCTTCTGTAGGGGACATACGGAAGAATGGCACACATAGCCATTAGGCCAGAACCTCACAGATGTCTCAGGCTTTCAGATGCCAGCTCTGCTGTTTGTGGTTCTTCTTTGGAACAGCCCAGGATCACAGAGATGAGGGCAGCCTCACTTCACACCAAGAAAGATGCTTTACCCTCAGCATCTCATGCAAACAGCTTGCAGAGCCCACTGTAAGAATGGTGGCCATGAGTCACCAGGATTGTTCAGAGTATCTGGAAATAGCAAAAGTAGCAGGAAAGAGCATTCATCTCCCAAACATTCATGAAACAGAGTATGTCAGATGAGTCCACAATTAAGCCACTGCCTTTTCTTTCAAAACAAGAAAAAATTTAAATTATTCATGCTCCTCTCCATACACTGGATTCATCTTCCCAACAGGAAACAATAATGTTATTTTTTAATGAAATGCGATTCTCAGAAGAGATTTGTTTTTAATGTAACAGTGAGGAAAAGTTCAGGCTGTACAACACTAGCTTAAATAGATGAGTTTAATTTAAGCAGAAAATCGAGGCTAATTTAAATTACTTTCTTCTTTCTCAGTTATTAACATGTTTAATTTTCCCCATAAGGTCATGTAAATCTTTCAGTAACAACCACATGGAGCTCCATCTAAAATTCTGCTGGATAAAAGGCTTTGCAGAAAAATTCTTCATCTACTGCAAGCTATGGAGTAGGTTCTTCTGCATGTTGAAATTTCCCTACATCGTTACTGTAGTTGAACCATAGATAATTATAATTAATAGATTCTTCATCCATATGTATCCATCCTCATTTTATATTCATCTATAATATATGCCAAGATACCTGTAGGTGTGTAGTCTAGCTGAATTATTTAATGTTTCTAGGACCTGGCTGTTAGCAGCTTCTAAATGGAAAAGCATAGAGTCATAGCCCCTCTCCTGTGATCCTGTCCTGTTCTGTAATGGTCCCGCTGGTGGCTGTCCTTCCCCACTCCCCTTGTCTGTCTACTGTTCTCCTTTAACACAGTGATACCTTTGCAGCACTGACATGCTGCTCTTCTGGAAAATGCTGTCCCTTAGTTTGTTTCCAATGACCCTGTTTTTCTGGTGTTTGTTTTCTCCATTCATTTCTAATGATTCCTTCACTTTCTCTAATGCACCCCCCCCCCCCCCCCCTCTCCACAGAGCCCAGATCTCAACACAAGTTCTCTTTGATTTAAGTTGAAAAACTCTTATCCCACTGTTCAGAATCTGAAGCCATTCTAAATTCCTCTGAGGACTACCATTTCAATAACTTAACTATGAATATTGTATTTATTCTCTGCATGTAGAAACTACATTTAAATCCCCACATCTGTGGTACTACATGCCTATACTTTTCTCAACTATTTTTTTAAATGTAACTCTCCACCAAATGGTATTAAGATTTTTTTCACAGTCTCTTTAGGGCTCATGGCAACAGTAGAGCAGAGGAATCTATTACAATTAAGTCATCTGAATTTCTTGGGAATGCTCTTCTTTGAACAAGACCTAAGAAAGATCTGCCACCTACAAAGTTCCCTGTTCTGCCAAACATGTTAGTATTGCAACATAGCTCCAATGTTGGTCAGAAATGTTGTTGTTTGTTTGCTTTTTTAATTGAATCATTTTTAGTTTGTCAGGAACTGCCTGATATTTCTCAAGCTCAGCTGCACCCCCCCCCCCCCCCCGTTGCACTTTCCCACACACAGTCTAAGGGAGTTATACCCCTTTTTCTTCCATATTTAAGTTCTCTCACTCATTCTCCCCATAGATTTTCACACTCTTCCAGCACAGGGAAGAAGAAGGCACCCTCTCAAGTTGCCTACTTCTCGGAAAATAGAAAATCTCCTAGACAACATGCAAAGGTTTCATTATGGGAGTTTCAATAATTAGCAGGCACACACAAAGTACATATGGATTAAAAGACCTCTGCACAGGTTTGAGAATCTATGCCTGATCCTTTCTCCTGTGTTCAGATCTCATCAACACACCGCCTAAGGGTCAGATTTAAGTTAGAAATCAAATAAATTATCAGCGAAACACTGCAGTAAACACATCAGCAATGACTATTTCAAATATCTTTGTTGGTACAAGGAAGTCACATTTCATGCTTAATTCAATGTGTTTCAAGTTGCTTTTCACCATGTTGGATCAGAGTAACAAAAGTTCATTAATTATTTGCATATCTGTCAGGGAGTGCAGCATAGTGTGGAGTGAGTGGTACCCAAACAACCAAGGCTTCAAAACAACTCCGTTCGCAAGCGTCTTCAGAACCTTGGACAGCTGCCACCGTCCGGGAAGTACCTAATAAGCAAGGAAAAATGCCACTGAATTAAATGTCATTCTATACTCTGGTAGTGACAGGCGGACTTTCTATGAAGTGAGAGGATGATAGGAGCTGCCATGACCTTTGTCAGACGTCTAGGTCTTTGACTTCAGAACCAGGTCTCCATTAAGGTATAATAAATAGCATTTGAAAAGTAACATTGAAGAATTAAAAATACATGAAGGATTAACCATAGTAAATACTTATACCCCAGGCTGCAAGAGTCAATAAAGAACAATTTTACTAGCTGATTTGTATTTAAATTATTTCTTTTCAGAAAAAGAAGACATGGTTTAGGTATTAAGTTGATAAGACTATGAACAAAAATGCAAAGAACTAATGATTCCTTAGGGTGCCAGTTAGTCCTAGATCATTTTGGGAACTATTTTTATATACCACCTTGTGCATGATACCCTGTTCAGGGGATGTGAATCATTTATCCCTTACTGACCTAAGAAAACTAGACCCAACAGATATTATTAATAGGGGTATGCAGGTCTGAATATTACCTTAAGGTGACAGGGCTTTAATATCTATTTAAAAATACTAGCTGTTGAATTATCTCAGGAAATACGGCAAATGTAATAACTGATTTATCTTTTCAGGTAACTTTTGTTACAAAAACACCTCTTTCTAAGCAGATACTCCATAAGAACAAAGCCAAGTTCTGCTGGAACACTAAGACTGTGAAGTCCAACAGCAAGAAGCTGGATGAGCATGAGTTGGGTATCTCTCAGGCCCTGTGCAAGATAAAGATGAACTCAGATCTCAAGGTGCAGCTGTGAGAACTCAACCTGACCTTGGCTGAGGAAAATGAAGTTTGTGGTGGTTGGAAAAGTTATCATAATGTTTGTACCAGTTCTTTATAGCTAGTGTGTGAACTGGGAAAAAAAAAAGTTAATTGGGAGGCATGTGGTCTTCATCGTTCAGAGGAGGATTCTGCCTAAGCCAGCTAAAGAAAACCGTGCAAAAAGGAAACCAAAGCTCCCTGAAGTATTCCCTGGACTCCAGTGCTTGATGCCATCGTTGAGGACTTGGTTTGTGCAGGCAAAATTGTGAGTGGGAGTATCCGAGTGAAACTGGAGGGCAGTTGGCTCTAAAGGCTCATTTAGACAGAGTGCCTGAAACACTGTGGAGTGCAAGGTTGAAACAGTTTGTGGCATGTACAAGAAGCTCATTAGCAAGTATGTTAATTTCGAATTCCCAGAATTTCAGTTGTGAAGAAATGACTAAATGTCATTCATAGTAATATATGTAATATATAACATATGTATATATGCAATATATATTACATATATTTATATTGCACATATAGAAAATAGTTTCCATTAAACCACCTCTCTAATTAAGAAGCTGTGAACCGATACTTAGAAAAAGACCTTTGTATGAAGCCCACAGTAATAACAGATACATGAAACTTGAACCTGAGAAGACAGAACTTCACAACGTGATTTCAGAAAATTAAACCCTACCATCTCCTCCATAAGGATAGGTCTACATGAATTCTCATCATTAACCTTATTATTTTTGCCCTTTGCTGACATTTCTCTTTTGGTTAAAAGTCATACATCAAATTAGAATTGGCTAAGATTTATAAGAGTTCAGGAAAGTTAACTCAGTCATAAAAGCAATGTTAATAAAATGTGCTTATCCTTTTTTAGACTTAAATGAAATTACATTATCAAGGAATTGAGACTTAATGAGGCCTTAATCAGTATCGTGACTATTAGGAAGTTAACAAGTAATGATATATGAATCCACATGTGATCAAATACTCTAGGCTACTGAATACTGCAAGCACCCACAGGAAGCTAGGACAAGTTTGAGTGCTGCTAAATTGTTTATTTTTTTTTATTTTACAATACCATTCAGTTCCACATATCAGCCATGGATTCCCTTGTTCTCCCCCTCCCGCTCCCCTGCCCTTCCCCCCAGCCCACCCCCCATTTCCACCCCCTCCAGGGCAAAGCCTCCCCTGAGGACTGAGATCAACCTGGTAGACTCAGTCCAGGCAGGGCCAGTCCCCTCCTCCCTGGCCGAGGCAAGCGACCCTGCATAAGCCCCAGGTTTCAAACAGCCAACTCATGCAATGAGCACAGGACCCCATCCCACTGCCTGGATGCCTCCCAAACAGTTCAAGGCAACCAATTGTCTCACCCATTCAGAGGGCCTGATCCAGTTGGGGGGCCCTCAGCCATTGGTTCATAGTTCATGTGTTTCCATTCATTTGGCTATTTGTCCCTGTGCTTTATCCAACCTTGGTCTCAACAATTCTCGCTCATATAGACCCTCCTCTTTCTCGCCAATTGGATTCCAGGAGTTCCGCTCAGGGCCTAGCCATGGATCTCTGCTTCCAGATCCCTCAGTCATTGGATGGGGTTTCTAGTACGACAATTAGGGTGTTTGGCCATCCCATCACCAGAATGGGTCAGTTCGGGTTGTCTCTCGACCATTGCCAGCAGTCCACTGTAGGGGTATCTTTGTGGATTTCTGTGGGCCTCTCTAGCATCTTGCCTCTTCCTATTCTCATGTGGTCCTCATTCATCATGGTCTCCTATTCCTTGTTCTCCCTCTCTGTTGTTGATCCATCTGGGGACTCCCGCTCCCCCAAGCTCTCTTTCCCTCGCCCCTCGCCCTTCATTTCCCCCACTTATGACCAGGCTGTTCATGAAGATCTCATCCATTTCTCTGTCATTGGGTGATTCCCGTGTCTTTCTTGGGGTCCTGTTTTCCAGGTAGCCTCCCTGGTGATGTGAGTGAGTGCTGCTAAATTGTAAGACAGTATTTCAAAGGTAAAAGAGGTGGTGCATCTCTGATACATTGCTCTCATATCACATTAGGCATTATATGGCAACAAGCCATCATAAAGAAATATAGTCTAGAGGGTGTAGAGATGGCTCAGTGGTTAAGAGTACTAGCTGCTCTTCCAGAGGACCCAGGTTCAATTCCCAGCACCCACATGGCAGTTCACAACTCTGTAAGTGCAGTTCCAGGAGAATTGACCCCCTCTTCTGGCCTCTGCAGGCACCAGGCACACAAGTGATACACAGACATTCATACAGGCAAAACATCCATGCACATAAAACAAAACTAAATTTAAAAAAAATCATGCCCTACATGTGGTCATGGCTGCTGAGAGAGGGAGACTCAGTTTCCTTCAGGGACATGCTCTCACATAGGTTGTCATATCCCAAGTGCTCATCCCTGTGCACATATACATGAATAATGTTAAAATGACTCAGTGTTGGCATACATATACCTTCACACATGCCTATACAGGTAACAGTAATAATTAGAGAAGAGATATGAATTTGGGAGGAAACTCAACAGGACCCTCACCCTAACAATAGCTCTCCTGACATCTTCTTGTTCTGTGTCCTTTACTGTTCGTGTGGGAGACAGCTCTACCTACTATATTCTTTCATGACTAAATTGAACAGACTTGAAAGCTGTATAAAAACAACTACTGTGTCAAGGTAAGGAAATGCATTAATGAGGGGGAAGAATGTACCTTGTCTATCATTACTCCAGTCACAACAGAACATCTAAAATGCTCCTGAAGCTGCCACTTACAGTCTAAATTGTAAGCTATCTTCCCAGGGTTTCTATTAAAAAAAATAGCATGGGGC
Organism: Peromyscus melanophrys; assembly: GCA_902168415.1. Taxonomy (NCBI): domain Eukaryota; kingdom Metazoa; phylum Chordata; class Mammalia; order Rodentia; family Cricetidae; genus Peromyscus; species Peromyscus melanophrys. Next base: position 17,950 of record CABHPR010153913.1, on the reverse strand, counting down.
CCCAACCAACAGAAATGTAGTTCCTCACAGGTCGCCAGATCAGGATGCAGGGAGCTGAAGCTATTCCAAGTTTTGTTTCAAAACTTAGAAGGAGCCCCCCTCAGTGCATCCTCACAGTGTACATGTACTCTTGCAGCCTCTGCCTCTTCTCATAATAGCACTGGCCATATTGGGATACGACTCACCCACATGCCCGCATTTAATCTAATCTATAACTATAAAGATATTAACCCAAAATACAGGCACATTCCTAGGTCCTGAGGATTTGCCCTCAACAAAGGGATTTGAGAAAACCAAACCAGTTCTTGACTGAACAATGTCCTCAATGGATGCCGTTAAAATGGAAATGTAATTACAAAGTCTGACATTGCTGGGTCCTTCCTTTATTACAGGAACTGTCCCAAATGTCACAGCTCTGCTATTTCCCAACAACTCCATAAGTCTGCCATGGAGTGTTAGAGTTCTAGAAATGGAGTTTTTTTCCTTTTAGAAGTGGGAAACTGGGCAGAGAAGCAGAAAACTTGCCCCAAATACCATCTATCTAGTAGTCAGAAATTCATTGTTTTACTTGAGGTAGACTGGGTTATTTAAGCCCTATGAGTGCTGAGCTGTAGCTCTCTATCAGTTCTGTACTACAGGTTGTGAAGAAATGGGTGATGGCAATGAAGGATGAGACCATCCAGGAAGAGTCAGTGGTTGATCAATGAGGAGGATGCTAACCGAGGGCACCATTCCTTGTGTTCTCATACAGTCCTCAATTATAACAAGATGCCAAAATTGGTTACTGGTTTTACTCAAAAGCTCATAATTGCACAGAGTTTACTTGATATAATTTGTACAGCATCATGACAAGGTGCTTTGATCGCATTGCCTGGCCTTAAAATGTGAGCTCTGGTCCACAGGTTTCACAGCTGGCTAGGACTGTCAACTGCCTCCCTGCTTTGGAAGTTTGCACAGTGCCTTGGGGAACCATGAATGCTAGTCCTCATAGGGGAGACATTCAGGTCCAGTTTCAGTTCAGTGGTAAACCAGCATCCTCCCCTAAAACAATCTGGACATTTGTTTTTGTACCCACAGATAAAAGTACCCTTCACCCTCAATAAGGAGACTTCTCTTTTCAACAGATGGAGACCACTACAGTAAACGACAACCAATCAAAATGCAGAGTTGTGGAGACACTTCCCAATGGATACATCTGCGAAACAATCCGACGCCCAAGGCTCAGGGAACATTTCTTATGGAGGGAGAAGTGGGACGAGAGATTACAAGGGCCAAAAGATTAGGGAGTTCGTAGTGAGACTGTGCCTTCTAGTGAGGCCAGGAGCTTCACACACAAAGTCCCAACAATATGACTGCCCAAATGTGAGCTGAACAAGCACAATACCAATGGAAATGCCAAAGTAGATGGGGAAAAGCTCTGGAAGTCTCAACTTTACACGAAGAACTACAGCAACCAAGGAATACTGAGAGTAGGAGAAATAGTCTTCTCCAGGGAAGAGAACTCCAACTGCTTATCCAATACCAAATGGTCAGGCCTGAAAACAAACATACAAGTAACATTATAAAGAATGAGCAGGCTATATCTAGGAATATATAATATATATAATATATATGTATATAATATGTGTGTGTGTATCTGCAATAACGGTTGTAAAAGAGGCCATACACTTGAAAAAGATTAAGGAGGGGTATATGGGAAGGTGTGGAGGGAGGAATGGAAGGGAGAAATATTGTAATTATATTATATTATATTATATTATATTATATTATAATTTTAAACATTTTTAAAGTATAAATAAATAAATGATTTCTGTCCTTCTAGTCATACAACCTTGAACAAGTCACTTAGGCTGTTTAATTCTACCCTGCAAAATGCAGGTATCACAGGACTTACTTCCTTGAGCAACAACAAAGGCTGTGCAGTGAGGTCCACAAAAGTCTCAGCAGAATGTGCCTGGCATGTTTCACGAGCTCGGCGTTTGCTATATGTCCCTATCACTACCCTAGTCAGGCTTTTCAAATGTTCAACTATTCCAAGAGTGAATGCTTCATAAATGCTTAATGGAATTAAAATGGTTCAGTGGGTAACAGTACGAATCCAGCAAGCCTGCCAACCGAAGTTTGACCCCTGGAATCTAAGTAGACACAGTGGCACACATCCAGAATCCCAGACTCCTATGTTGAGATTGGAGGGCGGGGCGGGAGAATTACCTGGAAGCTTACAGGCCAAATACCCCGAAGTTCAAAGTTTAGCAATAGACCTAGTCTCAGCAACATGGAAGACAAAAAAACAAATTTTAAGTTGTCCTCTGACTGCCATACACATGTTGTAGCCATGGACCTCCCCTCCATAATTAACAAGTAAATGAACTAAATTCTGTTCCATGCCATGATGCAGAAGGATACCTTCACAAAGAACACGCCAAACTTCCCAAACAACCTCCTTGGGAATTTATCATGCATCCTTGTTTTTCATTTGTACTTCTAAGTATCAAATACACAGACAAGCTATTCAGAAAGTTTTTTATGGTTTTAAATATTGCAGTAATAAAGAGTCTAGGGGCACACAGGAGCAATTTATGCAGGTGTGCAGGAAACATTTAACAATAGATATGGGAGACATTAAGCTGATCTGAAAATTTACTGACTGAGGAAACTAGAAAGCATGAATATTAACAGCAGAAAAATAATTAACCTAATTCCCAAAATGAAAGTTTTATAACATATCTCTCATTTCCTCATATATACAGCAAAATGATAATTGTAGGTCACTATGTAAATCAAGTAGATATTGTACTTACAGTTTATAATTGGCAAAGCTCTTCTTGAAGAACATTTCAAAAACAAACACCTTCATCTTTTGTTTGTAGTAGTCCAGTGGGGCTTGGAAATTTAAAAATCACAAGCTTCCTTAGAAGACTCATAATCAGGTATGGGTTCATCATATTCAGATACTTATTCAATTAAGGAGACATTCTATCTCCTGTTTCTGTGGAAAATCAGACTATGATTCCATCACAGGATGGCTCTGCTCTTTAGGGGCACAAGTCAAATGTGTGACTCAATTTAGAAGCCAGAGTAGAATGGGATTACATTTTTAAAAGACCCCTACCTGATGCTCATTGGAAACTTCATGAACTCTTCATTGTGTCTATTGCACATAGGAACTTATGTTGACTAGCATCTAGTACACAGCCCTACATGTAAACACACACCGGGCTCCAGGTTTCAGACAATTGCCATAAGAGATTCCTGGTAAGGTATCTCTTTTTTAGAATGTTACTTCAACGGCAGGGCCAACAATGGAATTACAGGGTGACTTCAGCCCAAATGGAACAATGGAATAGCTGCAAATCTGAAACCAACTGCAGCTTATTTATGTAGATTTACAACTATCTCAGATGGTTGTTCCCCAGGAACACATGAGAAAGATGCCTAATTCTCTGCATGCCACACCAGCATGACACAGTCCTAGGTTGGGATCATTTAGAAAAAAGCTTCCCAATTAGGTAATTGGACTTTTCTCTCAGGTGGAAGTGGAGAGATGTGTAATCAGTCTCCTAATGGATATTGAAGAATGAGAAACCAAACCTTCTTCAGCTGCCATGGTTGATATGGATAGGTAAAAGATAATCAAAGATAAGTAACAGACAAAAGAAGTCTTTAGAGAATAACACAAAGCACCTCTTCCAGGAACAATCTCTTTAACTGGGAACAAGCACCACAGGAAATAGTACCAGCAATGATGTTAGAAATGTCTTTAGTCTCACAGACTGAAATTCATTTTAGTTCATTTTAAAGCCTTTGATTTATATAGGATGGAATGTGGCTGGGGGCATACTGTTGCTAATAAGAGTAGACACATATGAGTAAGGAGGCTGAAGATGATCAGGTTATCTAACAAATATGACAAGCTTCTTTCCTCATCTGGCACCATAGACAGTAACTGTAGCATGGCTATGAAGTAGGCCAAATGAGCCATTCCTATACATTTCCATTCTCTGCTCCTTCTCATAGGAGCCAATGTTGTTGACAACCTTGATGAGTTACAATATTTTAAGACTTTAAATAAAGATGATGTAAACAAAACACACATACACATTATAAAACAAACCATTGTGTCCTGCTTAGGGAACTCATGCCCCACCTGCCTCTCCAAGCCCTTTCCAATACTTCTTCAGAGCTGTAGCCCAACTCAAGCCACTAAGCCCATCCACCCCTGAAGAGACAGTGTTCACTCAGAACTCAATGAGCAATTTATTTTGCTATGACTATTATATAATAAACACATCTCAAACAATTAAACAAAGATTCACAGAAAGTATTTCATGGCATTTAGTATATTATTTGTCCTTTCAGTAATATCTCTTATGTTCTCACTGAGCTTAGAGACACCAGCTGGGAATTACTGCTATCAAGAGAAGGTACAGAAATCATTTATTTTTCTAAGGATATTAACTATGGTTAGAGTTTCTTCAGCAAACTGAAGAAACTATAAGGGAAAAATTGTTTAAAGACTCTGTTTCTTCTGATTTTTGCTTTAAATGTGTCAAAAGAAAGATTTCTGTAAACTAAAGCAAAGCTTAACCAAAGCAAGAGTAATAGCAGGTGGCCCAGTGCCTTATGCTCTGAAGACTCGATGAGTATGTGCTCTCAGGTGTGAATGCATTTGGTGGGCATTTATCTACATGGAAGTTATTCTCTACCTACTACCTGAGATGAGCTGTCCAGGTCCTCCTCAAGCCAATTACTGTACCTGTGTATGCCAGCCCACCGTCTCCTCCAGTTCCCACCTGGGTGCAGAACTGCTGATCTTCCTTATGATGAATCAACACACTTTTCTTTGGGAATAAACGCATTCTGTTATCATCTGTATTTGTCATCTTAAACAATGTTTTCTTTGCTCTACTTTCTTCCTCTGCTGTAGTCTTACCTTGTAGACTATAGTTCTGCTAAGAAACAGAACTTGAGAACTGATCTCTTCAAGCCTCCCAGCATCGTGCACACTGCTAGATCTGTTCCTCGCTCACTTGCATTTCCATAGCTCTTGAATTTTTTGAGAAGACAACACAATTTACTTATTTATTGCGTTCTGATTTGTTGTGAGATGTAAAGATCTTTAATAGCAGTGACTTTATCTGTTTTCTTCTTGAAGTTTCCTAATGGCCTAGCTCAGCTCCTGGCTCATAAAGGCAGCCAATAAATAACAAATGGATGCTTCAGTACTCACCCACGACTGTTCTAAATATGCTTCCACATAATATCACCTCTCAAACAACCTACAAATGACCTTGGCAGTTGACATTAGAGTAAATTGGCTAAAATGTTGTAACCTTTTGTGGACTAAGTTGTTGCTCAATACTATAGAGTTTCTGCTGAAACTATAGTGAAGCACCCTGCAGGAACCTTCCAGAGGTGCGGACAGATGCTGGTCTACTTACAGCAAAACATATTACAACTGAGTTTTTACTTTAATAGACATCAAGTATAAATTCAGGCAACAGCACTCACAATTCTCTCAGAAGTAATTTGCTGATATCAATTAAGCATGCAGATACTTTGTAATAAAGTGTTTTTCTTTCAGAAACAAATGGGCTTTCTCTGGAACACAAAGTATGCTTTCATTAATAATTTAATTTATCTCGAGAATTTCATATATATATGAATATATATTGAAATGTGATCATATCTACATGTCATTTATTTCTTCTTTTTAACATCTCCCATGACCTCCAACACTTTTCTCTCAAAACTTCATTACCTTCTTCTTTTATTTTTATTGATAATCTATGAAGTCCAAAAAAAAAGTTACCAATATGTTCTTGTGGCATTGGTATATGTGTGGGAAGGTTATCAGCCAGAATACAGGAAACCTACCAGTTGCTACATACTCAAAAAGGAATAATTCACAATCCCTCAGCCAATTACCAGCTACCACCAGCTGCTCAGTAAGGAGGGGGCCCTGGAGAGCACTTCAGCCATTTATGCTAGAATTGGGGCTGGTTTTATCTTGTGTAAGCAACCACAGCTGGTGTGAGGTTCATGAGTTCCATAGCTATGGTCTGACACAAAGACAGCATCTCACAGTGCTCCTCCCCATCCTTTGGCTCTTATTTACTTTCTATCTCCTCTACCACATGTTTCCTGAGTGGTGGTGATTACTGCTAATAGCTGATTTTCAGCTGAACATTCAGTCTTTCATTTTCAACATTTGCACAATTTATGTATCTCTGCATTAACCACTGCCCACCCAATGCATTTTTTGTTTTGTTTTGTCTGTTTGTTTGTTTGTTTGAGACAAAGTTTCTCTGTGTAACATTCTTGGCTGTCTTGGAACTCGCTTTGAAGACCAGGCTGGCCTTGAACTCACTGAGATCTGCCTGCCTCTGCCTCCCAAGTATTCGGTTTAAAGGCTTGTGCCACCACTGCCTGGCACATTTTTTTCTTTAATGTTAGAAAGTAAAGAATGAAACTGGAACTCAAAGACAAGAGAAACATTCTGCTGCATAAGTAAAATGATTTACACCGTGTATATAAAAGTATGTAAGACTCCCAAAGAGGGAAAAGAGTATGTGCCAGCAGATTTTTATGGCACCCCTGGATGTAAGGTAGCTCAGGTTACAGCTGAGCCCCCAATAGGTATTTTGCTGCCAAAAATGAGGATAAAGGAAGAAAAAAGTTAGTTACAATAAAGAGAGGAACTGACGGCGATTGGGAGAGGAGGCACATAATGTGGAAAGCAAGAAATACGTGCTCCAAGGAAGCAAGTAAAGAAAGGGAATCCCTTATTAAACACCTGGCATGTTACAGCGGCCACAGAGTAGTTCTTTAAATGACTAAGGCAGGAAGTCTTTCTTTAGTTATATGGCCATCTAGCAGACATCAATACACAGAAAAATAGCTGTCACTCAAAAAAGTGGAAAACATAATGTATTAGTGAAGTAAACAGAAGAACACACTCTGGACGGACTGGGAAACATCAGGTCAACTATAGCTTAAGAACAGACCTTTTTTTAAAAAGTAGGATTTCAATGTGAACATGGAGGGTCAGGCAAGAACGGGCGGTCACAAGGGATCAGGTGCACTGAAGGATGTAAAAAGAACTTGGAGGCAAGTGCTCTAGTCCCCAAGGGACCCCTCCAGACACATTGACCACAACCTATTCACCTCTCCAACTTTCCTCACTTAATTACAGTAGAATGACTTGACTCAAAAGTGCCTCCTTATCCTGATCCCGAAAGAAAAAAAAGCATTTGCTTGGCTGGTAGGCTGCTGAGTTCTGCCAAATATTAGAAGCAGAAACAGGATTAAATCTCTGGGGCTTGGCCAAAGAAAGGTTTAGTGTTCTGAATATAAGAGGAAGCCCAAAGTTAATTCTGATAACAATTAATTTCTGTCTAACAGAGCAGGAGTCTAAATGAAGACAAGACCCAACAAGTAAGATTTGTTCCAAGTCACATAGGTGGACACACAGGGGAAAACTCAAGGGAACAACACAAGACAGGTTAGATATTTTCTGTTTCAAAATGTATGCAGGTAATAAGGCATATTTTTTAAACACAGAGAAATTTCTGGTAGAGAGGTTTGTGAAAAAGTGCAAAGTGAGTAGAACACATTCTTGCACATGTCAATCCTTTCCCACATGTCCTTAGAGGAAAGGAAACGCCATCACCCCCCACAGTTTCACATCATTTTCTGGAACCACAGACTACTTGTTCTCTGCAGGAGATGCTCCATGGCCATAACTTTCTGAAGAAGCTTTTCTTATGTATTCTTTGCTGAAATGTCACCATAGTCAGCGTACTGTTAGAAACCCTAGTGGGTCTTTGTCTTGCAATCAACCTTCCTTTCCTTCCACTTAAAACAGCCTTCCCAGTTGCATAAAGGGCACAAAGATCAGACTGATCCAGTGTAAACCTGTGAGTTGCTAAAGGTTGTCAAGCAATGGGTTGAAACCTGGACATCAATGTCTTTTGTCATATGCTTGTAGCCCCCTGCTAAGTAAACATCATGGATTTGGTGGCATGCCCTTTCAAATCTGTTGACTACTGTGATTTGACAGAGCTCTGCTATACAATATTTACACAACTTAGATATTTTATTTTCTGCATCCCATGGCGTAAGCAAATGACTTCTTTTTCTCAATATGACCTGGAATAATGATTACTGAGGTAATGTACTCCAAGTAGACAACAGAAGAAAAAGCATGTTCTATAAATAAATAACCTGTAATTTGAGGCTCGAGTGAGCCCTCATCCCAGCACTGAGGACACTACTCTGATTTCTCTCACTGGTCATGACGGAACAGGGGTAATTAGAATCAACTCTAGCATGCTGTGGAATCTAATGCTTCACTTCTCTTGACAATTTTCTACAAAAAAACAAAAACAAAAAAGAGTGTGGCTGGTTATAAATGAGTTCCCTGGAATCTTTAGGGTCACTGTATGAGGCAGACACAAAGACATCTCAAGCAGAGATCTCACTCCTAAAAACCAAGAACAACATTTCATCCTGTTAGGCAGTGGTTCTCAACATGTGGGTCACGACCCCTCTGACAAACTTCCATCTCCAAAAATATTTACAATACAATTCATAACACTAGCAAAATTACAATTATGGAGCAGCAACGAAAATAATTTTATAGTTGGAGGTCACCACAACATGGGGAATTGTATTAAAGGGTCATAGCATTAGGAAGATTAAGAACCACTGCATGATAAATACAAACAAACCGTGCATTTACACTAATTGTCTAACTCTTAAAGTATAAAAGTAGACTACCCTAATCACAGTAGTTAAAGGTCATGTCACCAAATCCATGATGTTCATCTTCTAGCATACCACAAGTGTGTGGAGAAGTTAATAATGGCCTTCATGCTCAGTTCATACCAGATTAACTAACTTTTTAAGATATTAATAATATTTATAATTCAGTATAACTGCAAAAACAATAGTGCTTTCAAGTTCAATGTAGTGTAGCCATGGGTCAACTTCATACCACAGGTACTTTGTAAAAATCTTCATTATAAAATTTAATAATTTGATATTTATAGCCAAGGTATTTCCCTGTTTTAAAGCCAGCATTAGCAGAATGAAGACACTGTACCAGGCAAGGGGGACTCTCAGCTGGTGAGTTCATTAGCTAGGGGTTTATGGCCAGTAGTTCTTGAAAGTGGTAGGAAAGAGAAGGAACAATGGTATGAGTCAGCCCACAGCTAGATCGTGGGGTACTACTCTCCATTCCCACACAGGGGAAGGAGAGGTAACTTGTGTCAGGAAAACTGTTACAAAAAGAAAGTTGTACAAATAAATATTTGTGTAGGAATTACTGAGTAACAAGTGTCTCAACGCCACACAAATATGGGAGGGAAGAAGGCTCAAATGTAGCAAGAGATACTGGATTGTATCGCAGCTTCAGATTGAGCTAAAGTGTTCCCTCTTGTTTTCTACCAGTTTATAAAACTGATATTAATTCTACTTTAAGTATCTTGGGTCTCCAGCAGAACAACATGGGCTTGGAAATTTCCTCATCAAACTTTAAATCACAAATTCACTTTCTCTAATGTTTATATTCGATTGCTTATCCCATCTTAGTAGTTTATGGCTGTGGAGGAATTGGTCCACTGTGGTTGTTAAATGATTAAATACAGAGTTGATTGCAGTATCCCCTTGCTATATTTTAACTGGCTGCAGAGTTTAAAATGAGAGTCTTTCATTTCTCAGACTAGTGATTTGTGTCTTTCGTTGTTACTCTTGCCTAGAGTTTATCAATTCTATTGATTTTTGTTTCAAAGAACCAGCTTTTTGTTTCATATATCTTCTCACTGCTTTCTTATTTTCAGGATCATCGATTTATGTTCTTAGTCTTGCTTGCTCAGGTTTATTTTGCACTTCTTCTAATTCTTGAGGTAAGAACTAGATTAATGATTTGTGATCATTACTTGCTTCTAGTGCGTGCATTTAATCTTCTAAGTCTTCCTTCTAGCAGGCTCCAGCTACTTTCAGAGAAAATGCTTTCATCTTTAAGGTTTTACAATGTATCAGATTCCCCAAACACTTCATTTTACTCCAATAACCTAAATCTAGAGTACTAATGCTAACTAAAATTTCCCTTTCTAAACTATAGAACCTATAAAGACCTTCATGCAATTCATTCCCACTAAAATGCAAGCATGAGTACATCCTACTTTAGCAGGATGTGCAGCTTCTGCTGTTATGGCAACCTCAAGGCCTTGAGAGCACCATCTCAGCACTTGGTGTCATGTGCATTACAGACAAGTCCGTTCTGATGGTTAGATCCTATGTATACGACAGATCAGCCAAAGCATGACCAACAAACTCTTTCCATATGTCAAGATGCTAAAGCTAGTCACTGCCCATAGTGTTAGCAGGGTGAGGGACTAACCAGAGAAGGCAGCAGAAAACACTGTATGAGTAATGTATCAGTTGTGCAAATATATAGGTCCTCCACGTACTGTCCCTGGACCAGTATCATTGATGTTACTTAGGAGCATGTCAGAAATGCAGACTCTTAAGGCTGTCCCCAGACCTATGAAAATGGAAACTCTGGGATTCAGCCCAGGGATCCATGCTGTGCTAAAGCCTTCCAGGTGGTTCTGAAGAAGCTAAATTCTGACTGACACTGCTCTGGTAAGCATACAACTCAACAAATGAGACGCTCACTCCAACTCCAGAAGGTTTCATGACCAGAAAGGAAGATTTGTTGTCTGACTGAGATTCACTAGGCTGTGATTTAGAACCAGATCATTATGCAGAACAGACCGGATGGGCTCTTGTTTAATCAAGGGAGTGGTTAGCTCAGAAAAAATGTCATTGTTCATATTCAATGAAAGGTGAGTGAATGCACAAACATGTATACATTATGGCTGCTTATTGTTAGAAAAATCCTCCAAAGGTATGTGCTAAGCCTACCTATTTAGCCAAACTTCCAGCATTTCAGAACAAAAATGCAATTTACCCTAATAAAATGGTAAGTTTCAATGCATATGCCAGCACAGAGGGTAATATACTTTTTATTTATGTGCCTTTAAAATATACTTTCTAATTTTGGGGGGGGAAGTGAGACAGGGTTTCCCTGTGTAGCTCTCACTGTTCCAGAACTAACTTTATAGACCAGGCTGGCCTCAAATTCCCAGAGATCTGCCTGCTTCTGCCTCCCAAGTACTGGGATTAAAGGCATGCACCATCACCACCTGACTATATATGATGGTAATTTTTTATTAAATCATTTATATACACCCAAGTTTCTTGAATACACCATAAAAGTGTCTTCAATGATACACATAATAAACATCTCTTTCATCTCAGAACAGAAAACATACTCGTAGGAATACAGTCAAGTATCAGCAAGCATGTGTTCATTCAGAGCAAGACTTCAGGTCCTGTGGAGGTCAAAAGGTGAGTGGTGAAGCAGGGAAGCCAGAAGCTGCCAGGGTAGCCTAGTAACTGGAGTCTCTGGGTATGCAATTGCAGCTGAAAAGATTGGCAAGGTCCTAGGATTTTTTCTTCTTCTTGGTGTGTACAGGTTGAGCATTTCTAATCAGAACATTTAAAATCTGAAAGACTCTGAAATGGAAACCTTTATAAAGTTTTGAATTTAGAAGTATTTCAGATTTTGGAATTTCAGATAAATGATTTTCAACAAGTAAAATCTATACAGATATTCCCACATTTATGAGTCCCCAAGATCTGAAACACATCTGGTCCTAAGCATTTGCACCAAAAGCAGGCACCCTGAAGAGTGTCTGAGAAGGAAGCAGGAACCACCCCTGCTGTGGCCCTTCACAGAGGCAATGGAGATAGTGAATCAGAGTTCTCTCTTCCAGGGTTTGAAACACCGCTGTTGGATCTGACCTGGGTAAGTGTGCTCACATCAGCTATTACCAAGATGTGATCCTGATAGGCACTGACATGGGTCCAGCCAGCCCACCAGTTCCTTCGTTATCCTTGCGAACTTGCCAAAGGTGAGCTTTATTAGCAGGAAGAGTGAGTTTATTAGGCAGGAAAAAGAAAAGGCATGGTTCCTCCTCCCACCAAGGATTTTTCTCCACTTAGTAAGGGGTCCACCAGCAAGAAGCCAGGTGAGCTGAAAATAATTGGTGCTCATCCAAATTAATTTTGCTGCTTGTTAGAAATGCTAATAAAAGAGAAAAGTCAGGAAAGGGGAAACAACCTCTGGAGACGGAGGATTAACGTGAGATTGTGTTGCTTCCTGCTGGATTAGCTCTCATCATGGAAAATTCCAAATTCTTCTTAGAGTTCACTGATTCCATTTGCTCTTCTACCCTCATTTCTCCATTCCTCTTTAGCCTAATTAAGCAGTTTCGAATCTGGGCCACAAAAACTGTACTTGGAGTCCAACAGACCAATGGGCCCATGCATACAGATCTTTCAGGGAGTCTGTCTCAAACAAATCATCTTTCAGTAAAATAGACGAGATTAAAGCAAAAAAATGTGGGGCTGGAATAAATTAAATCTAAGCTCCAAACCAGGGACAAAGGACAGACCTCATGCTGGACCTTTATTCCAACAAAGACCAGCAGGGCACATGCCAGCAACTATGAGGATGCTTATTTTACAAAAATACAATTTTAAAACATTTATTGTCACATGACTGTTGTATACAAACAACAGCATTTATTTTACAAATAAAAATTCAGTTTATTGTATACTGTCAATCACATCATTAGTGATTGAAAAACATATATTTGTTGGAAAAACGTGAACTCTCGGTTGTCTAGTTTAGACAGACATTCCTCTGAGATTCTGCCTTTGGATAACAAGTCACTATGGTCCAACATTAAGAATACTAGATTTTGTGGAGGTAACTGTTGTCTTGGTGGATCATTATTATTATGTTAGTATTTGTTCAGGATACCCACACCTTTTCCAGCACATGCATCAGATGTGAACTGGTCACTCTGTTAGTCAGATTTTCTTTTCTTTTTTTTTTTTTTTTTTTAACCACTGTGATAATGCTTGAGAGGGAAAAGAAATTAAACAATGATTTAGGCTCACTGTTTCAATGGTTACAGTACATGGTGCCTGGCTCTAGCATTTCTAGGCCATGGTGAGGCAGAATGGCAAAGCAGAAGCAGGCAGAGAAACAAAGTTGCTCACTTCATGGAGATGGGAAAACAGAAAAGAGTGACAGAACATTAAATAAAGGTTTACTTCTCCTTTTATTCACTCTAGGCCCCCTGTCCATTTGCTAGTATCACTCCATTCAGGAGGCTTCCCTTCTGCTCAATGTCTTAAGAAATAGCCTCACAAACAGGTTTGCTCTCCTAATCTAGGTGTTTACCAATCCAATCTAGTTAACAATTAAGATTGTCCATTGCAATTATCAATACATTTTAAAGGTAAAAAGGATCTTGTTCTCCTTAAAGCAAAATTTCTTCAGTCCTCAACTATGGTTCCTAATGTGGAGCATTTTTTCTGTTGAAAATAACTATGGGGCTGGACAGATGGCTCAATGGTTAAAAGCACTGGCTGCTCTTCCAAAGGACCTGGTTTCAATTCCCAGCACACACATGGCAGCTCACAGCTGTCTGTAATTCCAAGATCCGACAGTCTCATACAGACATATATGCAGGCAAAATACCAATGCACATAAAATAAAAATAAATAAACTTTTTTTTAAAAAAAGAAAATATAAGAAAACAACTAACCGTTCCCTCTCTACCCCTCTCTCTTGTCCTTCTTTGTTCTCTGCCTCTAACACACAGGGACCCTCTGCCTCCATTCTGTGATAAAGGCTGTAAACCAAGTTTTTCTGATTCCAATGGGAAACTTTAAGAAAAACATGTAGAAATACAATATGTTTTGGTGTAAAAATATTTTCAAAATGAAACCAAATGGGATTCTCAAAGACCTAAGAAACTAAATGTCCCTGTCGAGCCTCCATGCTTCATTGTTACAAAGTAGGATTCCTCCTTCCCATTTTACCAACTTTTTGAGTTTTAACCAGATTTTTCTATCTGTAATTACTCTCAAGAGAGCCAATGTACAAGCCTTCAAGGGTGATTGTCAGCCAGTTGCCCACCACATTTAAAAGTGTATTCAGTGACAAGAAGTGCAGTCGAACAGGGCGGTGGTGGCACATGCCTTTAAGTGCAGCGCTCGGGAGGTAGAGGCAAACAGATCTCTGAGTTCAAGGCGAGCCTGGTTTACAGAGTGAGTCCCAGGACAGCCAGGGTCTCACAGAGAAACCTTGTCTTGAAAATCAAAAACAAAGACAAAACCAACCAAACAAAAAAGAATAGAGGTGGAACACCCTGAAGCGACCTCAGACTTTTCTCCAAGGGCAAGGACCATTTATCTGATGTAACTGGTAATGTAACAAAATACACTTTTCTCTAGTACCTTAGACAGGAAAAAACAACCAAAAAACATTTCTAACCTGGTTCAGTTTAAAGACAAAAAAGTCCACAAGATGGACAATTTTAATTATAGTTGGAAAATGCAGGGTGCCACTTACACATGAATGCATTCTAGTCCAGGACAGTTTCCCAGCTAGGATTCTGGGAAACTTAAATATGCCACAAAAGTGATAGACAGAAAATCCAATGCAAAGAGCTAATCGGATCCACAGTGAGTCACTAGACAAGAAGATTGAGTTTAGTCCTCAAGAAGGGAAAGCTATAAGATAGAGTTACTTCTTTAATCTAAATTCAGTCTCCAAAAGCAGACAGAGGGTTGTCTGGAAGAGTAACGGCAGGGGCATTGACTGCTTTCCTTGTGGAGTGCAGTCCAAGCTCAGGAGACGTGGGAGAATGGTGCAAAGGAAAAACAGATGTTGATACATAGAATCTGCTGTTCTGGGACACAATAGGCACAATTTATCCAGTAGGCCCATACCTACCATATCTGTTAGAATCTCTTTTCTATGTTTATTAATCCCAGTTCATGGTAATAGTCAGCAATGTGTGAAGATACCTTTTCTCCTACGACTTCTGTTCTTCTCTGTGATAACTAATCTTGGTTGTCAACTTGACTGCATCTGGAATCAACTGAAACACAGTCTGCTGGGCGTTTCTGTGAGGGATTTTCTTGATCAAATCATTTGAAGCAGGAAGACTCACCCTAAACATGGCTTATATCATATGGTGGCAGCCCAGGACGAAGGACATGGAAGAAGGAAGCTTTGTTTTTTCCTGTTTGTCCTCTCACGGTCATGGTCATCTATCCCTGTGCTGGGACAGTTCTTCAGCGATATGGAAGTCAACTTCTTTGGGATCTATACTAAAGACCATCAGCTCTCTGACCAATATTCTCAGACCTGGAATAGTCCAGGTCTTCTGTGTCATATTGGGATTAGTGAGACAGACAGCCTGCCAGACCGAACAACTGCTAGATTCCCAACCTCTCCAGTGTGAGACAGGCATTGTTAGACCACCCAGACTGTATCCTGTGAGCCCATCTAACAAATCTCCTCTTCTATTAGTTCTCTTCCTTTAGAGAACCCTGACTAACATGTTCTCCAACTTCCTCCTCTTTCTTACTTCTTAAGTAGAACTAGATCATCATGGTTTATATAAGATGAGTTCCTATCTGCACACACCAATATTTAGTTCTGGAATATAGTTGCCAACATTCAGGAATATATTTTAATGAAGACGAGTCTACATGGCTCTATGGCTGTTGAGTTTTATAACCTGTCTTAGCAAGTAAAAGAAAGAGTGTGTCTCATGTAGAAGAGAAACAATAGAAACCCTCATGTAACTGGGAATAAAGAACCTCTAGGACCAGGTATCTTTATATAGGACAAAGCTGACCAAATAACTTGCAATGATCTTCCATTATTGATTATCATTCCCTGGTTTAAGATTGCCTGTGGACACAGTTGCTCTACAGACAGCCCATCTCGACATTGGCCCCATGTACAAGCCAATTTTCCATTGTCTACTGGTTTCATCTTCTTCCCATCTCCTCTCTACTATGAGAACGATATTTGAGCCAATTATTCAAGCCTTATGGAGTAGAACAGACCATTCAAAAAGTAGTTTATTTATTTACTCATGTGTCTGTTAAACAACAAATGTCCACTAAAGGAACAAATATCACACACTGTTATCGACCTTACTTTTTACATTATCTCCTATGAAGAGTCTTACTAGACACTGTTTCTTTAATTATACACTCTATGAAATTTTAGTGGCATAGATATGTCATGTATTCATGAATGTAATACATGTCTATTTGTGCTTTAGGCATCAAGAGTTAGGTTCTATTTTACCCACTAGGAATAGGTTTTAACCTTTTGGAAAGATGTAATGTCTGTCAAAAATGCATGATCTTTTCTCGGTGTTTGGGAAGGGTCGGGTACACCTGTGTGTGTGTGTGTGTGTGTGTGTGTGTGTGTGTGTGTGTGTGTGTGTGTGTTGTGTGGTGTGTGTGTGGTGTGTGTGTGTGTGTGTGTGTGTGTGTAGAGGCAGAAGGACAACCTAAGGTATCATCCTCAGACATACCATCGCAATCTCTGAGACAGGTCTCTCTTTGACCTGAAGCTCACCATAGACTGGGCAGACAACAAACCCCAGGGATTCTCATGTCCCTGTCTCCCTTACCCTGGGATTATATATGTTATGTGCACCATCATGCATTTTTATATGTGTGATAAAAATAAGACTCCCATCCTCTTGCTTGTGAGGTAAGCACTTAGCTGATTGAGCCATCTCCCCAGCCCAAGAATACATGGTCTTAGAGCACGAACTAACTGAAATCATTTGATTGACATCTGTAATACCTTTCTAGGATTCTGTGGAATACCAAAACACCATCTTTCCATTAGCTTAATCATTTCATTGCAAAGGCCCAGAGTAGCAAAACACAATATCCTGAAGCTATACTCCAAACTTGCTCTCAGTAACCCCTGCCTCTTCTCTGGGCTTCCACAAAATATAGAAATATCGAGTATCATCCTCAAGCTGTGTTAGTCCACTTTCTATTGCAAGCCACCCAGGATCACAGACTAAGTACAGTATAAAGACCTGAGATGTATTTTAGCTTGTAGTTCTTGGGTAGATGTGGTAATGACAGGCTTACTGGCAGAGATCTGAAGCAGCTCGGAGTCACATGGCAAGAATAAGAACACATGTATCTCTGGTTTCTATCCCTCTTCCTATAAAGCCAACCAGAATGCTTTTTCCTAATCCTAACCACTTCTGAAAGGCCTTGCCTCTAAATGTCATAGTAGATTAAATTGAGACCTTAAGACTTCATGGTGGGGATTAACTTCCAACACATGAGCTTTGGGAGTGATCCAAACCATACTAAACATGAAAACACAAACAGTTCTTCCTGCTGCAAAAACTTAAGAGTTGGACTTACCTCTTGCCGTTTGAAGTTCTGGACATATTCTTCAAACTGCTCATCTTTTGTTTCATCAGCTTTTCCCAACTTCTGGAGGACCTAGTTTGTGAATGAAACAAAATGGTTTGATTTAATGGTGTTTCTAGAGTAGGATGACATGCTTGTTCAACAGGAACTACTGCCATTCTCTAAAGGGTCTGAACAGACTCCACCCTCAACACTGTTAGCTTTTCTGCTCTGGAAGTGTTGTGCTTGGTGACTTTGGAGCTGAATAGACTTGAAATTTAATCGCAGAACCATCGCCCACAGGCTGTGTGATTTTGAGCAAGGGCCATACACCATTGCATTTGTTTGCTTACATATGAATGAATTCCTCTAGAAGTTTACGCATAACTTTAAGGCTGAAGCTAAGCTCTACTTGTCATTTTTTTCCCCAGAAGCAGGCAAAATTCATGATGCATAATGGGTGCCCAGCTATGTGTTAATGAAGCAAAGCTGTATGACCGAAGTGTGCATTCTAGGAACGGCATTCAACTCTCTTGACCCTGTTCTAATATCCCCCTCAATTCAATAAACATTCAAAGTGGTCATGGGTATACAATTATTGTACAACCCC
>CABHPR010153911.1:5585-28823 GCA_902168415.1 Peromyscus melanophrys | reverse complement strand
AGAGAGAGAGAGAGAGAGAGAGAGAGAGAGAGAGAGAGAGGCAACATCCTCATTTATGATGGGCATGTGAAGGTTAGAGAGCAGCTCCATGAGTGGGTCTCCACGAGTGGGTCTCTCTTCCCACCGTGTGAGTCCCTGGTGTTGAACTCAGGTGGTCAGGCTTGGCAGCAAACACCTTTACCGGCTGAGTCGTCAGATCTTTATTATGATCCATTTGCATCGTTATTACGATCCTGCTGGTAATTCTGACGCAACAGCTCCTGGTGTGACAGCGGCTGGTGTGCAGGCTGTGTGCAGTCTCAGGTCCTGCTCTGTATCCTCACAGGAAATTGTACAGAACAGACAGCTTCTTCACAGCCTTCTAAACAAGTCCTGAGATTTTTCTGGCTCAACAATTTAGGTCACATGTTCACCCCACTCGATATGCAGGGGTTGGGGTGGGAGGAGAAGGTGGAAATAAAATGTACTCCGTATCTTAAGCCATCTAGATCCTCTCGGGAATTGGAGGAGCAGTGTGGGGGAAGGGTAGATGAGGGACTATCAAACAGGGAGGATGCATCGGGAAAGGAGGCTAAGTAGGCAACAGACCGTGTAACTCATGCTATCTCAATATTTCCTTTAATTTGGCACTTATTGGTCAAACTAGTGTCACTCTTACGATCCTTAGTTTTTTTTGTTTATTCTGTGGTCACTGAATAAACCCGAATTAAGTAGAGTTTACAAAACTCCTGCGCTTTAAGTTACCTTAGTGAATCTTCAACTTGAAGATAAGGCGTAGAATGGTTAGCACATAATTGTCTTTTAATTTGGCTTATTGGTCAGCTGCAGGTATTTGTTAGCTGTTTTTATATTTATGTTAAAACATTTCTATTGCATGTGTATGGGTGTTTTGCCTACAAATATGTCTGCTCACCACGTACATTCCTTAATGCCCATGGAGGCCAGAAGAGGGTGTTGGGTCCTCTGGAACTGGAGTTACAGATGGTTGTGAGCCACCATATGGATGCTGAGAACTGAACCTGGGTCCTCTGGAAGAGCAACCAGTGCTCTCAACCAATTAGCTATCTCTCCAGCCCAATTTTACTTGTGTGTGTGTGTGTGTGTGTGTGTGTGTGTGTGTGTGTGTGTGTGTATGTGTACGTTTTAGCTGTCCAGCCATCTCTCCAGCCCCTTAACTGCCAAAATGTTAACAGCAAATTTCATACTCACAAAATGTTCTGAGGCTTTAAAAAAATGAAATAATTTGCTGGGCGGTGGTGACACACATCTTTAATCCCAGCACTCAGGAGGCAGAGGCAGGCGGATCTCTGTGAGTTCGAGGCCAGCATGGGCTACAGAGTGAGTTCTAGGACAGGCTCCAAAGCTACACAGAGAAACCCTGTCTCAAAAAAAAAGAAAGAAAGAAAGAAAGAAAGAAAGAAAGAAAGAAAGAAAGAAAGAGAAGGAAGGAAGGAAGGAAGGAAGGAAGGAAGGAAGGAAGGAAGGAAGGAAGAAAGAAAGAATTTGTTCTACCTTACACAGAAAGTAAGTGAAACCCTGGATTTGAACTCAGGTCTGCCTCTCTCTAGAACTGCCTCTCCAGCATTGGACTAGACTCATGCTGTTTTTCCTGGTTTGCTTTCTGTTGCAGTGAAAAACATCATGATAAAAAAACAACTGAGGGAAGAAAGAAAGGGTTTATTTCAGCTTACAGCTTTCAGACCATCCTCAAAGGAGGCAGGGCAGGAACTCAACACAGGAACCTGGAGGCAGGAACTGAGTTAGAAACCATGAAGGAATGCTGTCCAACTAGTTTTTTTTAATGCAAGTCAGGCCTGTCTGTCCCAGGCATGTGCAGGTGCCTACAGAAGTCAGAAGAACACACCAGAGCCCTCCTATGTCAATCAGCAATCGAAATATCCCATAGCCGTGCCCACAGGCCAATCTGATGGAAACAGTTCTTTAATAGAGGTTCCTTCTTCCTAGGTGTGTCACAATGACAACCAAGATTAGCCATGAAAGCCTATTCTAAACCACCTCAGTGTTACTGTTAAACAGTGGCCTGGTTTCTAAGCTCTGGGGGGTCTTCATGTGGATCTCTGTGTCCTGACTGCTGAGGAGAACGGCTTCAGCATCATGCTTTCTGGCACACCTTCTCAAACGCACAGTCAGCAGCATTCAGAACAGCCCTTGGACGTCTGCCCTGCAGAGACTTTGATGGTGGCTGTACTATTTTGAGATGAAAAGAGTTCAACATCCAGTGGGCCAGAAACATATTCCAACGTCAGCTTTTTAAATCTGCCAGGACGTTGTACACAATGGAGCTTCAGGAGGCCTGAGCTGTTTCCAGTTCGACTACAGGAAGATGGGTCTCACCCCAACAGAGGTGAGTTGTAGATTAGGCAAAGCATTGGTCACCGTGGGGTGACCAGCACTACCATCACACCTTCAGATATTACCGGTCCTGGGATGTCTAGATTTCTGCCAGAAATTTTCAGAAAAGCAGAGGTATCATCCCCTGTGTTGTGCTTATATTCACATCTAAGTTACACAGGTATAGTAAAATATGAAATTAAGACTCATTTGGAGAATTTAGAAAAATATTATGTATATGTGGCAGAGGGAATGACTGTGTATATGTGTGCATGTGGGGGCCTGCAGAAGTCAGAAGAATGCATCAGATCCCCTGGAACTGGAGTTCCAGGTGGTTGTGAGTCACCTGGTGTAGGTGCTGGAAATCACCCTGAACTGCTGAGCCATCTCTCCAACTCTCTCACCTTGAGACTGTTTGTGGACTTTGTTAGTTGAGACAATGTATTATAGTTATGTGATAAAATAATTTGTCCCTAGGGTTTCTATTGCTGTGAAGAGACACCATGACCACAGCAACTCTTATAAATGAAAACATTTAATTGTAGTGGCTTGCTTACAATTCAGAGGTTCAGTCCATTATCATTATGGTGGGACATGGCGTTGTGCAGGCAGACATGGTGCTGGAGAAGTAGCTGAGAGTCGTACATCCTGCAGGCAACAGGAAGTGAACTGTCTCACTGGGCGTGGCTTGAGCATACATGAGACCTCAAAGCCCACCTCCACAGAGACATACTTCCTCCAACAAGACCACACCTACTTCAATAAGGCCACACCTCCCATTAGTGCCACTCCCTTTGGGAGCCATTTTCTTTCGAACCACCACATACCTTTTTCCCCTTTTGAGATGCATGTTAAAAGCATTCAGAATGAAAATAAAGAGTAAAAGCTTGCCTTTAGAAGAAGAGCCATAGAGGAGCTGGGGAGATGGCTCGGTGCTGGGCTCACTCACTGGCATTTTTAAATTAAAAACAAAAAGGTCTGGGGAGATGGCTCAGTGTTTAGGACCAATTGTGGTAGCATAAGGATCCGAGTTCAGGTCCCTGCCCCCACGTGAAAAGCTGGGCATGGAGTGCTAGGTGTGGTGGTTCATGCCTTTAACCCCAGCACTCAAGAGAAAGAAAGGAAGATCTCTAGGAATTTGAGGCCAGTCTGGTCTACACAGTGAGTTTTCTAGGCCAGCCAAGGCTACATAGTGAAAAACAAAGAACAAAATGTAACCCCAGTGCTGTGGGGGCCAGAGAGAGGAAGATGATTGGCTGCCTGCCTAGCTCCAGGTTCCATGAGGGACCCTTGTGTTAATATTCTGATCCACTCCTTGAAATCCTGCCCCTTGGGGCCGCCTCTTCTCTCTCTCTTCCTCCCATGAGGTGAGCATCCCCCTCCCCCCCTTCTTTCTCTCTCTTTCTGTCTTTCTCTCCTCCCCCTACCAAATAAAACTCTTCACTGAGCGCTGTCTGCATGGCATCTCTGTCTCTCATCCGATGTGGGGCACCATGGCTCCACCTGCCAGGACCTCCTGCATACAATATCGTAACACTTTGTCTCAAGAGAGTAAGGTGGAAACTGATGGAGCTGGGCATCTGATATCTTATGGCCTCCATGAATACTTACACACACACACACACACACACATATGTAATGAATATACTATATTCACATACACACGGGGTAGGGTTGGGGAGATGGAGAGAGAGAGAGAGAGAGAGAGAGAGAGAGAGAGAGAGAGAGAGAGACTTTAAAAGGGAGACAAGTGAATATTTAATACACATTTAAAATGTATAGCTGTTTCTTAAATCACTCCGATGATTTAAGAACCACCTTTCAAATCTGGTAGAAATCATTCGCATGGAGAGCAGAAGGACAAAGTATAAGGCACACATATGGAGAACTACACATATTAGGTGAAGATAAGTGATAGTGAGATATCTCAAGATCAAGTTAATGTCATCAGATAAAAAGATGCTCGCACTTCTGAGTCATAAAGACTGATGTATGGAGCAGTAGCCCATCCTTCAAAGGGGAGTTATTCTCCTGTGCTGATTTTAATCTTGAGCTCCTGGCTGCTTCCCTAGATAGATTAAGGCTGACGCTTTCCGCATCTGTGAAGTGGAATCTACGGTGACAAAGGCATAGTTCCAGCAGATGTGAAGAGTTTTGTCTTTAAAAATTGATAAAGAATGGCTTCCCGTCCAGTTCTTCATCTGCTATGCCAACTTGCGTATTCCTGATGAACAGTTCTCTGGTGTTCAGTCTTGAGTTCTCTTGGTTTCTATGAATTATGTTTCATGTTGATTATAACTGAGGGACAAAAGCGCAACTATCCATCTACTTCATGTGCTGTTCAAGACCTCTGTCTTAGTTTCTCAACCTACTAACCTTCTTTTTAGGCATTCCCTTGAGGAAATGCCAGCACAGATTTCTTTTTTTCCCAAGTCTATTTTACTCCTGTTTGAGCAATCATGGTAAAAAGGTCATTTGGGCCAGATGAGAAGAAGAAACACACAGCTCTAACTAAAAAACTCACAGAGACAATTAAGTAAAGTGAACTTCGGAGGATGATTGTGGTTTTCCATTAAGGAAGTTCTACTTATTTTTTTATTTATTTACTTATTTATTTATTTACTTACTGTTTATTCGTTCATTCATTTATTTTTGTTTTTGTTTTTTTGTTTGTTTGTTTGTTTGTTTCTGTGACACAGTTTCATTGTGTAGTCCTGGAATTCATTTTGTAGACCAAGCTGGCTTAGAACTCAGAGATCTGTCTGCCTCTACCTCCCAAATTCTGGCCTTAAAGGACTGCACCACCACACCTAGGTGGAAGTTCTGCCCCTTAACAAAGCAAATCAGTGCCATTTGTTTTGAGAAGATCCAATAAATCTTTTAAAATGGCCTTAGAGTTAGTGTTTATTTCTTCCTGCCACTTAGTCTCTTTGAATCATTAGGAATTAATCAACAGTAAGACAGGGCATGATACTATACTCAAGAGATTGAGGCAACAGGATTGTGAGTTTGAGGTCAGCTTGGACCACACAGCCAGACATCAAAAAAAAAAAAAAAAAAAAAAAAAAAAAAAAAAAAAAAAAAAAAAAAAAAAGAAAAAGAAAAACTGGAAATTTTCAAACTTTCAAGCAACTGCTGATACCTTAGACCAGTGGTCCTCAACCTTCCTAATGCTGAGACCCTTTAATACAGTTCCTCATGTTGTGGTGACCCCCCAATCATAAAATCATTTTCATTGCTACTTCATAACTGTACTCTTGGTACTGTTATGAATCATAATGTAAATATTTTTGGAGAGAAAGGTTTGCCAAAGGGGTTGAGACCATTAGATTGGGAACCACTGCCATAGATGCTGATAGATTACAGAGTATATTGGGGGCTAAAGGTATTCTCTATTTGATGTCCAAATATGGTGGCACACACCTATAATCGCAACACTTGGGAGGTATCAGGCAAGACAACCAAGAGTTCAAGGTCATCTCAACTACACAGCAAGTTCAAGGCTAGCCTGGACTATAAGAGACTCTGTTTCAAAAAATAACAACAAAAAATTCTACATTTTTATTGTGATTGTTTTTCTTAAAGCTTAAAACTGGGATATATGACCTGATAATGAGATGAAATATTCTGAGATGTATTTATTTTATGTGTATGAGTGTTTGTATGTATGTATGTGTGCCACATGCATGCTGGGTGCCTGTGGAGGCAAGAAGAAAGCATCAGATACCCAAGAACTGGAGTTATAAATCCTTGTGAACTAAGATGCAGGTACTGGGACTAGAACCTGCATCCTCTGCAAGAGCAGCAAAAGCTCTTAACTACCGAGCCATCTCTCCAGCCACCAGAGCTGAAATTTTTAGAGGATTTTAAAAATGTTACATGTATGGGTGTCTTACTCGCATGCATGCCTGTGTATACCATGCATGCTTGGTGATTATGCAGCCAGAAGCAGTTTCAGATCTCTTGGAACCTGAGTTCCAGATAGTTCTGAGCCACCCTGTGAATGCTGGGAACAGAACCCAGATCCTCTGGAAGATCCTCCAGAACTCTTAACTTCTGAGCCATCTCTTCAGCCCGGGAGGAAACACTTAATTAGAGCCTTTAGCTACCGAGCATTCTCGACAGTTGTATTTCCCATTGTGCTCCTTGTTTATAATTGCTTTTATTATTGTGTATTCAGCAACTTTGGCCTTAATCAAACACTTCTGCTAAGAAGGGAATCAATAAGAAGAACATATGTTAAAGAATAAAAGAAGTCTAAAATTTAGTGGTGCAAGAAAACTGAAAATCACAGTGTTCAAGAATGTAATATTCTTCCATTAACGGTAGGCCATTATTTTTAATAAGCCTTATTTTGGAGCAGTTATTAGGCCATTTAAAAATTGCTTTATAATTCAGATATGATTTGCAAGAACAAAAAGACAGGAATGTAATCTCCCTGTATTCAGGACTGTAAAGATTACAAGTAGAGTACTGTGTACAATTTTGGTTCCTAATAGAAGAAAGATGTGCATAACTTTGGAATAGTCTCAACCAACATATTCGGAGGCTAGAAAACAAGCCACATGGAATTTATCCTATGGATACACTCACACAAATGGGTACTAATGAATGAAACTCAGGCACTATAACAAAAGCAAAAGATTGGAAGCCTTCATGACTGCTAACACATCCATATAATGAACTCACCTCAGATAGAATTCTTTTAAAAAAGATTGAGGTGTAGGGGCATGGGAGTACACATCTGCATTCCTAGTCATGTCTAGAGGCTGAGACAGGAAGAGCCAGAGTTCAAGACCAGCCTGATCTACATATCAAGAACCTACTTCAAAACATTAGAAGTTTCTATTACCAAAAGGTCTCCAAGATTTATTGTTAAATGAAGCAAGAAAAGCACAGAACTTGTATGGAGGATGCTACCACTGTATTCCAAAATGAAAGGGGGGTGGCAGTGAGATGGCTCTGAGCACAAGACACTTCTTGTCAGGCCTGACAACCAGAATTTCATCCTTAGGACCCACATGGTAGAAGGAAAATAACAATTCTGACAAGTTGACTTCTGACCTCCACACGCTCACATACACGAAACGAAATAAGTGCAATGCTTACTTTTAATTTAAAAGGGGAGTCTCAGTAGTAGAGTCCTTGCTTAGTACGCGTGAGGGAAAAAATAAAAATTGGGGGAGTACATGCAATTATTATATCTGTGTATGAATAAAGTAAAGTCTGAACATATACACATGAAACCAATCATAGTGATTTTCTATGAAAGGGGTGGAAACTAGGTGAATGGGTAGGAGAAAGAGAAAGTGATGTTTCCTTTTAGAGCTTTGTATCTTTTTGACATTTCCTAATGTATTATTTATTTTAAAAAACCAAATAAATAACATTAAATGATTAAATGAAGAGCAAAAACCAAACAAGATGAAGTAAAATGGCAAGAGGGGTCAGGTGGTGGCACACGCCTTTAATCCTAGCACTCAGGAGGCAGAGTCAGGAGGATCTCTGTGAGTTTGAGGCCAGCCTGGTCTACAGAGTGAGTTCTAGGACAGCCAAGGCTACACAGAGAAACCCTGTCTCAAAAAAAAAACAAGGGAAAAAATGACAAGAAGGATGAGGGTTTAAATTGTGTCTGTACTTATGAATGGTCCTAAATAACTCATGAGAGTCTCAACAATCCCTGTAAATTATCACATGGTTAGCTCAATTGCAAAGACAATGAATGGATTGTTCCACAGTAGAGTTCACTCATGATTCAGACATGGTCCTAATTCACAGAGGATAATATTGAATTAGTGGCTGTTTTTTGTTTTGCTTTGTTTTTTGTTTTAAATGATAAAGCATTAGTCAGTAGAAGAATAATACAACTCTCTACTCTCTAGACTTAATGATTGCAAATTTATTGTTTATAAACTGCTTTCTCATTTAATCCATCTTTATAAAAACCATTCTGTAGTACATAGGATAGAAATTTCTATTTTCTGGTCTACAAAGCAAGTTCCAGGACAGTCAGAGCTACACAGAGAAACCCTGTCTCAAAAAACCAAAGAAAACAACTTTTTTCCTTCTGTTTTCAAGTTGCAAATAAGAAATGGAAATACGAGGGCTGGGAGATGGCTCAATGGATAAGAACCCAAACATGAAGACCTGAGTTCAAATTCTCAGCACTAGCGTAAAGCACAGCATGACCGGAAGTGCCTGTCATCTCAGCATTGCAGGAAGGAGACCAGCAGACCCGAGAGCTCGCTGGCTGACCAGGCTAGTCAAAATGGGTGAGCTTCTGGTTCCGTGAAAGGCCTTGTCTCAAGGCAATAAGGTAAATAATGGTAGAGGGAAACACCCAATGTCATACTATGGCCAGGCATGTGAGCTACACACTCATGAATACACTATACACACACACACACACACACACACACACACACACACACACACACTGGAAATAAGAGATGAAAACTTACCAATGGTTCCAACTACTAGAACACAATTTTGTTCAGTTTTGTGGTGCTAGGAATGGAACCCTGGACCTTCTGCACACTAAACAAGCTCTCTACCACTGAGTAACACTCTCAGCCCATCGACTATGGTATTTGAAATTGAGACTAGCTTGAAAATAAGAGCCAAATCATCACCCAGGGCTTGCCAAATCACTGAACTCTCTAGAAGGCCTTATACTGTTAAACTGTGCCTGCTGCTCCTGTTTCTGGCCCTGAATTATTGCATAGTTATTCTTTTTTCTTTATTCTGATCCAGAGATTTTGCTGAATTGCTAACTTGATTCTTTATAGTAAAAAGCATATTAAAAAAAAACCTTTTTAAAAAATCTGCCATCTAGCCAGGCGGTGGTGGCATTTACTCTCAGCACGGGGTGGGGAGTTGGGGAGGCAGCAGAGGCAGCCTAGTCTGCAAAGTGTGTTCCAGGACAGCTAGGTTACACAAAGAAACCCTGTCTCAAAAAAAGAAAAACAAACAAACAAACAAAAAACTTTATATAGTCAATCTTAAAATTTGATGTGTTCAAGGCCAGCTTGGGCTACAGAGTGAGTTCCAGGAAAGGCGCAAAGCTACACAGAGAAACCCTGTCTCGGAAACAACAACAACAACAACAAACAAACAAACAAAGAATTACAAAGAAAGCTTATTAAAATGCAGATTCCAGGTACCTCTCTCTAACAATTCTGATTGACTGGGTCCTGGGTGAGGCCTGGGAAGGTGCCTTTTACAAGCACACAACTGTTCTTATTCACGGGATCTGGATGCTGCCATAAAATTTTATTCAACAATGAGATTATTTGTAACTAGTGACTCGGCATGGCTGATTAAAATGAGTACAGCTTCTCAGAAGCTCTCCTGGAGCTCATTATTGCTAATACAAAGAGGCAAAGACGAGGAGCTGGTGATGATTAGCCCCAGAGGGCTGAGAAGAGGCCATGGTGAGGCATACAACATGTATTTGTCTGCAGTTCAGAGGAAGACATGTGTTAAATCACTAGAATCTTTCCTTTACCTCTGAAACTCTGTGAGTGCGCACTCAAGTGTCTTTGGAAGTGCAGGGGTGGGGTGGTGGGGTGGTGGGGTGGTGGGGTGGTGGGGTGGTGGGGTGGTGGGGTGGTGGGGTGGTGGTGGGCAATCAAGAGCACTTGCCTGTTCTCTTGTTTCAAGTTGACCATGCTAATTAGAGACCTCGGTGGTTTGGGATTCCGTTACCCAGTGACTGCTGTCTCCCCCTGCAGCCCTGTGCCATCTGAGATTTGAGAGTACATCTACCTATGTCCCCGAGGTCCCCTCCAGAGGCCTCACTCTGGACAGCCTTGTTGACTTCCCTGCCTCTCCACTCCAATCTTGGTGAAGCCCCAGCTTGGCTTCTTTTACAGTTGGGCACAGCATTTTCTTTCTTCAATTGACCTCGCTGGCTGAGAGTATTTTGTGAAAGCAACTTTAAAATTATTTGAAATGGCTTAATGCCTAACGCACACATTTGTCATTTGCTGAAGGGTTTTACAGTTTTACATAACTTCCTGAGTGTTTTTAACTTTGTGCTTATGGTCCAAAGCAATTATTGCAAAGGACACACTTTTATTAATTGAAATCATAAATACTTTGTAGGTGTTCTAATAAAATGAGGTGATTTAAGGTTTAAATGGCAGGTTGAGTCATTCTCAACCCACCTTGGTAAAAGCCAATGGAAAAATACAGAAGGAGAGTGAGAAAAGTTAAACAGCACCTCACAGAGGTCACAGGAAATGTCAGGAGTTTAGTTTGGTTTTTAGTTTTGTTCTTGCCGGGCTTTCGAGGTGGAGCCCAGAGCCTCACACATGCTAAGCAGTCCTTCCAGCCCTGAGCTACAGCGACAACCCCTCCTGAAGTTTAGAAAGATATTCTCACTGGAAATTTCATTTGCCGACTGTTTTTCCTTGATGCAAAGATTAGCAGGTGTTAATTTCTCAACTTGTTCTATCTTTCGGTAGAGCATGCCCTAATAGGGATGATTCTATGCTGTAACCACTTGCTGGCCTTTTAAAATCACTAAACACTTACTGGCCAACTCCTGCTTTCTATATACTGCATTGATGAGAATCATTAATATATTTTTCAAAAAGGAAATACAGATGCACTTTGACAATATATATCCCCATAACTCCAACACAAATTGAAAATATCATCTGGAATAAAGGTATAAATCTGTCCATGGTGATATGCTTGCCTAGTATCTGTGAAGCCCTGGGTTTCATAGCCAGAACTGCAAAAACAAAAACAAACACACAAACAAATCACCTGTAAGTGAAAAGTGCATGTAGAGGGCTAGGTATGGCAGTGCACACCTGTAATCCCAACACTTGGGAGGTAGAAGCAGAGGATCAAGAGTTCAAGACCAACTGGGCATGGTGGCACACGTCTTAATCCCAACACTGAGAGGTAGAGGCAAGCAGATATCTGTGAATCTGAGGCCTGCCAGGACTACATAGTGGGGCCCTGTCTAAAAAACAAAAACAAACAAACAAATAAAAACAGTTCAAGACCAGCCTGAGCATTCCAGCTACTTGAGACTGTGTTTTGGAAAAACAGGAAATCCATTTAGTGTCTGACATGGTAGCACACTGCTATAATCCCAGTACTCAGGAGGCTAAGGGCAGGAAGGGTGCCTTGTTTAGCCTAGGCTGTACAGTATGTACCAGGCCAGTTAGGACTACAGAGTGATATGCTACCAAAAAACAAAAACAGGGCAAGATGGCTTAGCGGGTAAGGATCCTGGCCATCAGATGGCTTAGCGGGTAAGGATACTTGCCACCAATCCTAGCCATCAGAGTTGTGTTTGATCCTCAGAACTCACATGTTGAAAGGAGAGCCCTAAGAACTGAAACTTGTCCTCAGACCTCTGCCCAGGTGCTGTCATCTGCATGCATGTATATACACTCTAAATAAATAAATGCTAAAAATTAAAAATATACATTTAAAGGCAGGTATGATGGGATGTGCTTGTAATCCTAGCATTCAGGAGGCCAAGGCAGGAAGATAGCAAGTGTTACATAGTGAGAACTTGTCTCAAAAAATGCATTTAATATACATAATGTACAACATGATACAGCCTTGCTCAGGGGCAGAGTAAACAATCGAGTTTGGCGGCTTCCTCTCCTGATCTCAGGCTGACTAGGAGCTTTGCTGGGCTGCTGTTGCCCAGACCCACAAGAGAAAATAATACCACGAATTGTTAGCTTGAGAAAAGATTAAAGTTTGGATTTCAAAGTATGGGCCTAGGATGTAGCTAAGTGGTAGATACTTGACTACCATGCCAAGGCCCTGGGTCGTGGGTTTGGTGTCCTGTGTCAAAAAAAAAAAAAAGAATAGCTGCCTCTAGAGAAGACCAGAGGGGTCTCCAGTAAGCTCTGCCTTCATCCCGCATATTCCTTACATCTTCAACCAGTGAGCCAGCAGAGGTTTCCAAAGCTAGATGAAAGTTGCGTCCTCTGGGGATGTAGCTCAGAGGCAGAACATGTAGTTAGCATGTACAAGGTCCTAGGAATGCTCAGTCCCCAGCACTAATCCCCACAAAGAGAAAAAGGAAAAGAAATGGGCTTAGTATGACTGAAGAGCTGAATTTGAAATTTTATTTTGTTTTAATGAACTCTTCTACCCATTCATTCATTTGGGGGGTGTTAGAGGTCACACCCAATTCTTTGGGCATGCTGAGCAGGAAACAGTACCACTGAGTTATACCTCCAGCTCTGTCTGCTGTTTGTTTGTTTGGTTAGTTGGTTGTTTGGTTGTTTGAGGCAGGTTATTAATGTGTAGCTCTGGCTGCCCTCACGCTCACAGAGATCTGCCTGCCTCTACCTTTCCGGTGCTGGGATTAAAGGTGAGTGCCACCATGCCCAGCAAGTCTAGTTTTAATGACCTTGAACTTAGCTAGTGACTACTATGCTAGCCAGCGAAGGGAAGGTTTCCACATGCTAAGCACCAAATCTAGACTGTTCGACTGAATTTTCAAAACTTAACCTTGGATTTGCACTCAAAGTAGAGAAAGTCGATTGTTAAAAACTCAAAGAATGGAAAGAGAAAAAAAAATGTCATTTATTATTTAGGTAGGAGGAAAATCACATATAATCGTAAGCCAAATAGCTAATAAGGAAAAGTGTGGTTGATTGCCTGAATATTTGGTATCTGTACACCACAACAAACCATCCCCATTCTCTCCCTCCATCCCTTCCTCCCTTTCTTCCTTTCTTCAAATAAATGGAATGGAGTGAATTGGCAGATAAATTTGGCACTATGTAGCATGGTGAAATATAAATGAATAACAAACACCAGAAGGCCTAAGTGGATGTGGATTAAATTAAATATTTACACACTACACAGCAGATCTTTTGTGAAGGACAAGTCTATGAACCAGAAGCTTCAATAATAAAAGGGGTTGGAAATGGTTTTGTTTGTATGAAGCCTGCTGTTTGACTCCTGGGCCAAAGACAATCTAACCCAGCTGCCAGCAGGTAACCCAGGCATCACAAAATAAAGTCATTCAACTGTTTTAAAACTGCATTTATATCTGTGGATGAAGAAAAAAAATGAATAATGTATATGTCAAACACATCGGTGGCGATTATTTCTGTTACGTTGGGTGGCTGTTGTTACTATTGGTAACTCTTTATGTTTTCTCCAGATTTTCAGCACAGAGCTGTTTTATTTTGTTTCTTGAAACAAAACTTCAGTACATATCCAACCCTAGCCTTGAGCTTCCTGTTGCTTCCCCAGAGGGCCGCTTTTACAGGTATGTACCATCATGCTGAGCCTTGAAACACTTTTTATGGGGATGGTGTGAGGAGGTGAGTTGGGGGTTGGACCAGGAGGACGGCTCAGTGGGTAAAGTGCTTGCTATACAAACATGAGGACCAGAGTTCAAATCCCCGACACCCGCATAAAATAATCAAGTAAATAAATAAAGCCAGTTATGGTGACGCATACCTATAATTCCGGTGCTGGGGCTATGGAGAGGTCTAGCTAGTTGGTGAGCTCCATGTCCAGTGAGAGACTCTATCCCAAAAAATAAAGTGGAGGGGCTGGAGTGATGGCTCAGAGGTTAAGAGCACCGACTGCTCTTCCAGAGGTCCTGAGTTCAATTCCCAGCACCCACATGGTGGCTCACAACCATCTGTAATGAGATCTGGCACCTTTTCTGTATGCATAATAAATAAATAAATCTTAAAAAAAAATAAAAAATAAAAAAAATAAAGTGGAGAAGAATAGAGGAAGACATCCAATGTCAATGTCCGACTTCCATACAAGCATACACACAAAAATAAAATACTATTTTCAATTAAGAAAAGCAGAAAAGAGGCTCATACAGTGAACACTCAACACACGCAGACTGGATTAATAAGTCCTAAATTGTCTTATTTGCTTTGAAGATTTCCCTCTTCTCTCTCTTTTTCTCTCCCCCCATTCCTTCCTTTCTTTCCTCCCCTCCCCTCTTCCTTCCTTCAGCTAAAGTAGCGGAAGTCCCCATCTTCACTGCCCTTTCCTCCCAGGAGTAACCATTAACATGAATCCCAGTGCTTTCTACCCATTTTAAGTGCTGCTTCTGACAGATGCATGCACTTGTAAGCAAAAAAGTGAAACACATGTGTGCTTTGAAAGTCACAATGAATTATATTGCATTTGGGAGCTGGGGGGTTGTTTATTTTGAAATGAGAGTCATGGTGTATAGCCCAGTCACACTCTTGAGACTCCTGCCTCTATCTCTTAAATAGCTGGAATTACAGGAATGTACCACCAAATTACTATTTTTCATTTAATTTTATGTCTGTAAGATGCTGAAACACATTAGGAGATATATGTATCTTATATTCGAGACAAGGTTTCTCTGTGTAGAAACCTCGTGCTGTAGACCAGGCTAGCCTCAAACTCTCAGAGTCACCTGGCTTTGCCTCCTGAGTGCTGGGATTAAAGGAGTGTGCCACCACCACTCGGCAGGATATATATTTTTTTAAGTGCTCCATCAAAACCACTACCAACCCAGTGAGATAGCTCAGTGAGTCAAGGCACTTGCTGCCAAACCTGACGACCCAATTCAATCCCTGAGTCCCCAACATGGTAGAAGGAGAGAATTCACACAACCCCTAGGTTGTCCTCTGACCTCCACACACATAGTGGGGTTTGCACATACAATAAGTAAATAAATGGTTAAAAGAAAAAAAAAGCTTAGGAATAAAATAAAAACAAACCACTAAGACAATAACAAAAGGTGACTTTTTATTGCACTCCCTTGGGATAAGAGAGTAGCTGGATGGAGAACATTTGGCTAGCATTTGCAAAGCTTTGGTTTGATCCCCAGCACAAAGGAGGTGGGACAGAGAGAGAGACAGAGACACAGAGAAAGTCCGAGACAAAGACACAGAGACAGAGAAAGACAGGGTTCATATATGTGTATACGTGGAGGCCAGAGGGCAACCTGGCATTATAGTTCTCTTTTTAGAGACAGGGCCTCTTCCTGACCTGGAACTTGTCTAGTTGGGTGACCGTTGAACCCCAGAGACACACTTGTCATCATTTCCCCTGAGCTGGGATTACATGTGAATGTCACCATGACTGGCTCATTCTCAGGATTGCAGAGCAAGCCCTTTACCGACTGAGCTATCTTCGCAGCAGCACCCCCCCCCCCCCCCCAGCCGGGACTTTTCACTTTACCCTTTTGCTTCCAGTAGAGAACAATAGTGCTGGGCAAAGTGACTCATTGCTGAACAAAGGCAAGAGTCAAGAAATGAGCTGGGGGCTAGGCATGGTGGCACACACTTTTAAGCCTAGCATTCTGCAGGCAGAGGCAGGAAGACCTCCGAGTTTGAGGCTAGCCAGAGCTACACAGTGAGCCTCTGTGGTTATTTGTTGTTGGTTGTTTGCTTGTTTTAATAAAAGCAAAAATAAAACAAAAAGGAGGAGGAGAGGAAGAGAGCAAGGACCTTGGTATAGCAATGCACCCGTGGTCCCGACTCCCGGAGAGGCTGAGGCCTAGGACAGTCTCCGAAACAGCAAGAACTTATCTCAAAACAAAGAAAGAAAGAGAGAAGAAAGAAAAAAAGAAAGAAAGAAAGAAAGAAAGAAAGGAAGGAAGGAAGGAAGGAAGGAAGGGAGAAAGAGAGAAAGAGAGAAAGGAAGAAAGAAATGAATAACAGAGAAGAAAAGTAGGGCTAGATAGAGAAGAAAAAGGGGAGAGCCGGGTGATGGTGGAGGTGGTGTTGCATGCCTTTTATCCAGCTCTCAGGAGGCAGAGGCAGGCAGATCTCTGTGAATTTAAGGCCAGCCTGGTCTACAGAGCAAGATCCAGGACAGTCAGGGCTACACAGAGAAACCCTGTCTCAAACCGATCAAACAAAACAAAAAAGAAAAAGCAATAGAAATAGAGGGTAAATTAGCTGGCACACTCTTTTCAATCCCAAGCACTTGGAAGGCAGAGGCAGGCAGATTTTGGAGCTCCAGGCCAGCCTGATTTACAGAGAAAGTTCCAGGATAGCTGGCTATACAGAGAAACCCCGTCTTGAAAAAACAAGAGAAAGAAGGGAGGACAAATTAAAGGAACAGAAAATGGCCATTTGGACCAAGCCTAGGGAGGTACAGATGTCCACAGCTTGGGAAAGATACACCAGAGTTTATGAAGATTGAGAGGAAGCCTAGATGTCAGCCTGCTGTACCCTTTCATACCCCAGCTGGTAACCCTAGGGTTAGAGGAGGGGTTGAAAGCAGATCTTCACATCTCCTAGGACAGTGTCCCAGAACACTGAAGCCACCAGAGATAATATCTGTAGACTGTTGAGGTCAGAAAATGGGATCTTTTGAAAATGTTTAATCCTCATTGACTGAGTTTAATGAACATTCAGAATGGAGCAGAGGAACAAAATGAGCCCGTGAGCCATCCTGCCACCTCTGCAGCCCTCAGTCTCTCTCCTTTATCCTAAGAAGGAGAGATTACTTTGTTTCCCAGTGTTTTCCCTACTGATGGGATGTTACTAACTTGATAAAGTAAATTTTCTTAGTCACACCTTGGGCAGAGTCATAAATGTCAGGACACTTTTAGTTAAAAGAAAAAGTCAATTAGTTGGTATGGTGATGCATGCCTATGACCCTAGGACTCAGATAGGTGTGAATTCAAGCCAACCTGATCTATATACCAAGCTCTAGGTTAGCCAAGGCTATAGAGAGAGACCTTGTCTCAAACAAACAAAATGAAACAAACAAACAAACAAACAAACAAAATGTTTAAAAGAAAAGGAAAGTGCAGTCTAATTTACCAATGCTGTTGGCGGTGCTGGAGACTGAGTGCGGGTCTTTATTCACGCTAGGGAAGGATTCCACCATAGAGCTCGTCTCCTAGCCTCTCATATCCAAATTAATGTTTGCCTCTTGCTTTTCTCTAGTCCTCTAGTTTCTTTGTTATGAAATGGAACAAACATGTCCTCCATAAACATTTCATCTTATTAGAGAAGTGCCATGTGGCCTCTCCTGGCTACATGACTCCCCCAGGCCCCCCCCATCTCCTGTGTTCATTTGAATGTGTGCATATATGTGTGCAGGTCCATATGCATGAATGTGTGTGTGCATATGGAGGTCAGAATTCAGTGTTTTATTTATTTATTCAGTTTCTCACTAAATCTGGAGCTCACCAATTGGCTGGACTGGCCAGAGAGCAAGCACCAGGGATCCTCCAATCTTTCCATTCCCAAATGACTTCAGCCCAGCAACATGATACCCAGCTTTTTACATGGTGCTGGGGATTCATCTGAAGTCCTCATGCTGTGTGGCAAACACTTTACCAACTGAGAAATTTCCCCTGCCCACTCTCATTGAGTTTTAAAAAAAAATCGACTTATTTATTTTTATTAACATGTATGAGAGTTTTGCGTGCACTCATGCGTGTGTCCCACATGCATGCCTGGTGCCTGTGGGGGACAGAAGAGAGCATCGGATCTCCTGGAACTGGAGATGGTTGTGACTGGGAACTGAACCTGGTCCTCTACCAGAGCAGCAAGTGATCTTAACCACTGAGCCATCTCTCCAGCCCCTCTTTGGGCCTTGATGCCTTTCTGGTCTTAGGCATCTGTGGTAGTTTGAAAGAAAATGGCCCCCATAGGCTCATAGGGAGTGGCACTATTAGGAGGTGTGGCCTTGCTGGAGGAGGTGTGGTTTGTCGAAGGGAAGTATGTCTCAGTAACTTCCTGTTGCCTCCAGATACAGATGCAGAACTCTCAGTTCCTCTCTAGCACCATGTCTCCCTGCATGCTGCCATGCTTCCTGCCATGACGATAATGGACTAAACCTCTGAACTGTAAGCCACCCAATTCAATGTTTTCCTTATAAGAGTTACTGTGGTCATGGTGTCTCTTCACAGCAATAGAAACCCTAAGACAGCATCTAAGTACCCACTCATTCATCTAAGTGTTGGGGCAAGGCCTTCAGTGGGACCCATATGATTCCTTGACATGGGAGAGTCACCCCAGCTTGACCATATCAACTGTCCTAAATTCCCATTTCCAGGCCCCACGAATAGAATTATATATACATTCAAACTTCAGGGGTGCATACCTGGCACACTCTGCCTCACCTCATTCGCTGAGACAGGATTATCTTTCTTGCTGTCTTTGGTTTTAGCTCTGAACCTCCAAGTCATGCTATCTCACTCCTGTCCAGGTCTGACGAGCCAGAACCCTGAGTCTTCTTAGCAGGCCTCTAAGAATCTGGACAGTACACTTCCAGTGGCGGTGACAGAGAGCAGAAGCAGCCTCAGGCTTTTGTGACAAGCCTTACACAAGCACCTCCCTCTATTGTTATCACCTCTGAGGGGAAGATGGGATTGCAGGAGATCCACTGTTGGAATATGGAGTCGTGTGAGGAGAATTCTAAGTGCTTGTGAGAAAACTCCAAGAAGACAAGAGTCTTGTGACCTCAGTTTCTTCAAAACACAGAATTATTCTCGGAATGTGCTCTAGTGAGTGCCCCTCCCAGATGTAGCAGATGGGAGTGAGTTCACTTTAGATTATTCATTACAACTGAATTTGTTCGTATGCCTTTATGGAAAAACATGTTTCTGCAATGTGTGGCTAGTCCTTGTGATTATAAATTTCTTTGCTCAGGTGATTCTTCTCAACCCTCAGAGTAGAAATTGTCTGATGCTCTGAATAAAGTTAGCTATTGCATGAGACTTTAGTCCGCCTCATTTTTAGGCTCCCACTCTCCCAGGTTCACACCACCAACTAGAGCGGCGAACAATCTGCTTCTCACTGTTGGGCGTCATCAAGTCCTGATGACATCAGAGAGAAGTTCTCCCTTGTTGCTAGTTGAAATCACCCTCCTAATCTCTATCATTGTCACTTACAGGAAGCAAGCCTTCCCAAGGCAACAACATTTAGTTTCAGAAGGGGACCTTGAGCCTTCTGAGCATGTTTTCATAGCTTATGTAACTTACAGCAAAAGTCACTGTTTCTCCATTACCATGGTGACATAGGTTACACTCACTTGTTTATTTTTTACAGCGCTAGGCATGAGATCCTAAGGACTCACCGTGAGCTCTGCAACTAAGTCCTGCCTCCAGTGCTTTGAATTTAGAAAGTTCAGGAATAAGCACAGTGGTTTCAATCAAAATCATAGGTTAACAATTGTACAGGTGGCAAACATACGTGGAAAAAGAGTGAAAGTGGCCCCCTTTGCCTGTCTGCTCCTCCTCCTGCATCAGGACACAGCTCTCAAGGCGACACTGGGGAAGCAGAGAGCAGCCCTCACCAGACACTGAATGTGCCAGCACTGTGATCTTGGACTTTCCAGAATCTAAACTAATCAGAAACTAAAGAAGTAGAAATAAATGAATGCTCTTTGTATATTTAAAAATAATGGATAGCCAAAGTACAGAATGTATAACCACTATATAGAAGGAAGTAGTGTAAGGGACTGGAGAGATGGCTCAGTGGTGAAGAGTGAGTGGCCTTCTTGCCAGAGGACCTGGGTTCGGTTTCTAGCATCAACATGATAGCTTACAACTGTCCGTAATTCCAGTTCCAGGGTCTCCACAGGTGCTAGGCATGCAGGAAGTACACTTATACATGTGGGGGAAATACTCATACACAAAATATATATATATATATATAAACTTCATAACATATAAACTTATATATAACTTATATATTATATATATTTAATATATATATTAAGTGAGGTAGTATAGATCATGGACTTAGTATACTCCAAGTCCCAGCACAGGAAGAAAGGGAGGGAGGGAGGAAGGGAGAAAAGGAAGATGAGAGGGAGGAGTGAAACTGAGCTAAGGTATGTATCATGCTGAAAGTAATGCTCGCTTACCAATAAATGCTTATAGAATGTTTGCTATTCACTGTAGCATTGAGCGCTTACTACATGCTAGTGAGGTTTTTGTTGTTGTTGTTGTTTTTGTTTTTTGGTTTTTGGTTTTTTTTTTTTTGAGACGGGGTTTCTCCGTGTAGCTCTGACTGTCTGGGAACTCTCTCTGTAGATCAGGCTGGCCTCAAACTCAGAAATCTTCCTGCCTCTGCCTCCCAAGTGCTGGGATTAAAGATGTGTGCCACCACTGCCCAGTAGGTTTTTAATTTTTCTTTTAAGACATTTTATTATTTTGATCTCCAC
Source organism: Peromyscus melanophrys (assembly GCA_902168415.1). NCBI lineage: Eukaryota > Metazoa > Chordata > Mammalia > Rodentia > Cricetidae > Peromyscus > Peromyscus melanophrys. Next base: position 8,339 of record CABHPR010153911.1, on the reverse strand, counting down.
AGCACAAATGTGGAAATCAGAGAACAACTTCGAGGAATCAGTTCTCCTTACACCATGTAGATTCTGGGCCTGGAACTCAGATCCTCAATTCTCCTTACACCATGTAGATTCTGGTGCTGGAACTCAGATCCTCAGTTCTCCTTACACCATGTAGATTCTGAGGCTGGAACTCAGGTCCTCAAGCATGGTGGCGAAAATCTTCCCCTGCTGAGTCATCTTACCGCCACCCGCCTTTCGTGGCTTTATTACAGTATAATTTATGTACCCTAGGACCTCACCACTTTTAGTAAGGTATACATTCACATGCATCACCCCAGAAGGGTCACCCAAGGTGTGTGTTCTTTGTCTGGTTTCTTTCACTTAGCGTAGTATTTCTGCTGCTTAGCTATGAATAGGTATGGACATTCACACATAAGTCTTTCTGTGTGTGTGTGTGTGTGTGTGTGTGTGTGTGTGTGTGTGTGTGGGGAGAGAGAGAGAGAGAGAGAGAGAGAGAGAGAGAGAGAGAGAGCATCTCAGAAGGGAGAAACCTATGTCTGTAAGAGGTTAGCTAACTCGCAGGCAGCCATTCTGCTTTGACAAAGCCAACATTCAGCCTAATCTGATTCCACATCCCTTCACCTTTTTACCCAGGGATGAGCTCTGGCTGGGTGTTTGCCTTCTTGAGCAAAGATGGGTGTGGTGCAGCCGGAGGATGCTGCAGTGGCCTTTCTTCTAGCCCAGGCTGTGATCTTGTAATAAATCAGGTGAATAACGGGGCCTTGGGCCAGGGAAAGAGTGCCTGGTCTTTTCGTCACCTAGTTCAGGATATCAAGCCCCGGAAATGACTCACATGACTCATCTATTTCTTCGAGTTTGAGATGAGACTTCAGTCTAGACTTAACAAACATGGCAAATGAGCAAGCTGGCCACTGTGAAGAGGCTCGCATCACTGCGGGCTTCGACAGTCTTGCAGGTCTCTGGCCAGCCGCAGAACTGGAAGAAATTTTTACTTCCCTCTTGTCTCTGAGTCAGCAAGTCATTTCTGAAATCACATCTGCTAACAAGTCAAGGCAACCTCTGCATGGGTCGCTCCCGTCGCCTTGTGTTGTATAATTTGTCAAAACACCAGCAGCTGGGTGTTCAGACAGATCCCAGGAAGATTTGGGAAATGACATCGTCAGATTGAACAGATGGAGCAAAAATGTCCACTTTCTGGAACTGATCTGTACCAGGGTTTTTAATAAGAGCCCCATCTTCTATGTTCACGTCTGTCTGTACCACTGCCTCTAGGGGAGGTATGTGAGGGTACGCAAGCGCGTGGCCTGGCACGGAGGAATCTCACTCATCGACACCAGGGCCTGTGTCTCTCTCGTTAAGCTTTGTCCTCCCACGCACGGAGCACGGCATGAAGCCTTGTAACGTCAGACCTCCCTCACAGCTCTCCTAAACTAGGGCAATCGATCAGCCTCTCCGGGGCTGCTCTCTGTGCACCTTTTCTTGATCCTGTCTCGTTTCTAGGCTAATCTTAGTTATCTTTTCTAATGGGCTTCCTTCTTGTAACTTAAAGAAAAATGGCGTTTTGCCATTTTGTTTCGAATAAGACAACGGCAATACAAGACATTTCAGTGTGGTTTATTTACTTTTGCAGGGCTGTGGATCAAATAAATCCAGGGACCATTGCATATGATAGGAAGGGCTCTGTTACTGAGCTACATCCCTGTCGCAAATCAGTCTTTTAAAAATAATTTTAATTAACTAACGTATGTGTGTATGTATGTATGTATGTATGTATGTACGTACGTATGTATGTATGTCTTTTGAGACAGGATATCACGAGGTAGCCTAGGCAGTCCTTGAACTCCTGATCCTCCTGCCTCAGCCTCCTCAGTGTCAGCATTATAGAAGCATGGCACTCTGCCTGGCCCCAAATGCATCTGTTTTAATTTTTACTTTTACATCTGTAGTGCTAGCATTCAAATCTCAGGTCTCACATATACTAGGCTAGTGCTTTACCACACTAAACTACACTTCCCCAGCCCTACTGTGTATTTTAAAGATGGCTACTGGCATATGGGATGACCCAAGGTAAACAAACAAAAAAGTTTAAGGCTGTCAACTACTGTGCAACAAAATCCATTTTCCTTAGCAGATTCTCAGCGACCTGACTAGCAGCCTGCAGCTTGACATCTCACTACTCAGCTCCTCCTCCATTTGAAAGGTCATAATATTCATTCTTACAAGCTCTAGCATCTGCTTCGGGCCTGAGTGGGAAGTAAGTGTTCAACACAGGCCCCTTGTTAGACTGATAGCTGCTTTGACCCATCAAGAGCAGTGTTCATGCAGTAAGGCTTCCAGGGCTTCTCCTAATCCCTCCATCTTTCTTCTTGTCGGTGGAGGTTTAAGGATGGCAAATGAATGATTAATTTTTCTCTTCCCCAAGTGGAATCACTGATTCATTCAGCCTACATCTTGACGTTTTTCTAAAGGTCAATCTTTATTTTAGGATAGTAGAAGTGTCCATGCTTCAAAATAGAAGAAATTCATTGACAAATACCAAGTAAGCTGGATATGGTGGTACACGCCTGCAATCCTAGCACTTGGGAGGCTGCAACAGAAAGATCATAAGTTCAAGACTAGCCTGTGCCACACAGCAAGACCTTGGTTTTTGTTGTTGTTGTTATTGTTGTTTTTGTTTAAGAAAGAAAGAAGGAAAGAAGAAAAGAAGGAAAGAAAGAAAGAAAGAAAGAAAGAAAGAAAGAAAGAAAGAAAGAA
>CABHPR010153910.1:19331-35399 GCA_902168415.1 Peromyscus melanophrys | reverse complement strand
GTGTGTGTGTGTGTGTGTGTGTGTGTGTGTGTGTGTGTGTGTGTGTGGTAGTGGTGGTGATGGGGTTACCATGTTTCCAGCTTTAGTAATCTTAGCTCCTTCATATCATAAAAAAGGTTTACATGCCTAAGTTACCTGGTCTTTCCACTGCCTCTTTTGTGGGCCCAGTCACTCTTGAACAGCTCTCTTCCTCCATTGGGTGAGTTTTTCAAACAAAATCTACCCAACCCAGACACCACACATCCAACAATCACTTTTTCTGAGCTCCCCACACCAGGTCATGAGTCACCTACACTCAGCACTAAGTGGCCAGGAACCAGACAATTAAGAACGGTATCTGTGCCCCAGTGTCCAGAGTCTGGCCACTCTGTTTTGCTTGCTGCTTCCCAGGAGAAACAATGAAAAACACTCTTGCTTTTACTGGCCCCTCCTTGCCTGCCTCCTCGCTGACCTTGGTGCTCCCCCTGGTGGATCCAAAGGGAGAGTTTGTCAGTCTTCAGGAGGGCCTTCAATAATTAACTCTCCAGAGAGGTCACTACCAGGTCCATCTGCTTCGCTAGACTTCAGTGTTTCTGAGGGCCTTGTATCTCAGATAGATATTCATGTATGGGGTCTTGGGAGTGGGGAATGGGGGTAGAGATTCTGATTGTCTAGTTTTCTCCAGAGAAAATGGATTCTAAACATAAACAAATGGGTTTTTTTTAGGGGGGGCTGTCAACTTACCATATATATATATATATATATATATATATATATATATATATATATATATGTTGTTTGAGTGCAGCTTAGAAGCAAATGCATTCATTGCATTCCCAGGTGCTCTGAGTCACCTAATGTGCTTGCTTGCTTCTAACCACGTGGCACTAATATCACCTTCCTCTCTACTTGCAAGCTATCACTTTCTGGCCTGTCATGCTGGCAACTTGTCACCACACTCCCTAAAGAGGCTGTCAAATTCAGCTTTAAATTATACACACAACACAGCAATAGACTGTACAGTAACAAATTCAGAGGCTCTGAGTTGTTTCACTACCAAATAACTTCAGTGACAGATGCCCTCAAAACCATTTGGTCGGCACTTTGACTTGGAAAGTTATAAATCCTGGGGAGATGCCCAGGTTTCTGGGTTAGAAGGCCCTCTCATTCACTCCTCATCTGGGTCCTTCTCTTCTTTTCCTCTCATCTCCTGATGCTGAAGAACACTAGAAAAATTTTTTGGCATCTTGTATCTCCATCATGTCAGTTGATTTATAAGACCTCATAGCCCTACCTGTCCTAGGACTCAAAGAGAAATGCAGACATTAAGGTGACATTTGACATCTTGCCTTAAGAACTAGACTGTTGGCCAGGTGGTGGTGGTGCACACCTTTAATCCCAACACTTGGGAGGCAGAGGCAGGAGGATCTCTGTGAGTTCGAGGCCAGCCTGGTCTACAAAGCAAGTTCCAGGAAAGGCGCAAAGCTACACAGAGAGCCCTGTCTCAAAAAAAAAAAAAAAAAAAAAAAAAAAGAACTAGACTGTTGATGAGGCAATTATTTTGAGATACAAAATGAATCTACTTATAGGAATAATTTTAATTTGTTGGTTACTGCTCAGTAGGATAAAGAAAGTTTCTGCATGACAGGCATTCCTCGATATTTTCAGAGACCCAGATAAGATTAAGGTTGTCTCTATGGGCACTGAACATGGTTTAGCAGGCAAGAACACTATCTGTTCTGGCAGAGGACCTGGGTTCTCTTTCAGCACCAACATGGTGGCTCACAGTCATCCATTGGCATGCATGTGGTGTACATACATACATGAAGAAAGCAATCATACACATAACAATGCCAAAAAAGTTTTTTAAAGATTGTCGTTATGGCATAACATATGAGAGAAGGAGACATGTTTTTATTATGGTTTAATTGATTTCAGTATCTGCAGTTGAATTGTGCTTGCTTCCACCCATAAGATATTCTAAGGCCTTAATTTCAGTAGCTGTGAATGAGACCAAGGTATCTAAGGATGTAACTTAGAAGGCTTAAGGCCCTCAACTTTCCTAGTGCTGCAAGACTTTAATACAGTTCTTTGTGTTGTGGTGAGCCCTAACCATGAAATTATTTCATTGCTACTTCATAACTATAATTCTGCTAGTCTTATGAATCATAATGTAAATATCTGATATGCAAGATATCTGATATGTGACCCTCAAAGGGTCACAACCCACAGAATGAGAACTGCTGGCTAGGGGTGTGGCAACAGCCTAGTAACAGAGTACTTGCCTAATACACATAAGGTGCTGGGCTCTATCCCTAGCAAAGACAAATCAAGAAGAAAAGGAAGAAGGCATGTTAAGGATTTTGGTTTGAGCTCATTATGTGTTAACAAAACAACATCAAAAGACCGGGACAGAAAGGACCACATAGAGGGGACTATTGAAGCTGTAAGTAAAGAAATGCCAGGATCCAGCAGAATTTAAGGAGATGAGGAAAGATTCTCCCCCAGAACCTCCTGCAGGACCATAATTCTGTCAAATGCCTTGATTTTAGACCTTTTATAGAACTGTGAGAGTATCTTTTGGTGGGCTTAAGCCACCCAGTATTTGACATCAGACCTAGGAAACAAATATACTGTCCTATGTATATTCAATGTCTAAATAATAATGTCAATCAAATGTCTTTGTCTCAAAATGTTTACAAATCACTGTGTTGAACTTGCATCTGGCAAGTTTTATTTAGTACTTTTCTCTGTAAGCATACAAAGCTAAGCAGCAGCAACCAAATCTTATGGGACACCAAATGGAATGGTATCCACACAGCCTGGTGCTGCATCTGTCTTCTCCTTGGCATCATGATGAGCTTGCTCCCATGGTTTCCACATTGTCAAAGAGTAGAGATAACAAGTTCAGCCTGGAACCTTTCCCAAGTTGGCAGACACTTTAGTCTCTCTGACAAATTTATTGATTGTGCCTTTGTCCAGAGAAGGCATCCTTTGATAGTCCAATGGAAATTGCATTGCTCTGACTACTTATGAAAGCCATCTCTTCACCAATTCATAAGCACCCTTTTAAATATTCTTTCCAAGGCCTGGGGAGGCTGACCCAGAAGGGTCCCTAGAGTTTAAGGACCTGACAGTCTAGCATAGTCAGTGAGCACCAGGTCCCCATGAGAGAGCCTGCCTTACAAAATGAAAGACAGACAGTTATGCTGAAGAATGACACCTGATGCTGACTTCTGGTCATATGCACATACTCCATCAATGTGCACCTGCATATATACACATATGCACACACACACGCACACACACACACACACACACACACACACACACACACACACACACCTTCTATGCTATATTAAAGATTCAAAAAAACTGCACCATCAGATTGTATGGTCTGCCATATTTCAAGGAAAACATGGTTTGTGCTACTTTTGAAAACAGGACTATTATACTCGGCTAATATGCTAAATTTCCTCTTATTTTTCTCCTAGAGTAATTCCATCTTCCTTTAATGATTATAAGCTGACAAAACAAAGCTAATATCAAATGATGTCTATGATCATTTGCCAACAATTTTTTTTCCATTTGGGTCTACAGAGTTCAAAATACTGGTTTATTTTCATGAGTTGAGATTGTTAGCAGATGAACCCAAGAGTTACCTCTGAGTTTCTCCCAAGTGATTAGGAAAAGAAATGATTATATAAAGAAAAAGTGTTGACAGTCAGAAAACTGATTTGTTCGAACACCAAATCATTCTTAATAGATTCAGTCCTCACATCCATTTTCAAAGATGGGATTGCCCTCTCCATAGAGGACCACACAACATGGGCTGAGCACTTGCCAACCTTCCAGTTTTGAACGTGGTGAAGAAATGCAGCAATTAACTAGAGCATGAGGAAATTTCATTACCTGATTAATTTGTTGGAGGATGAAACAGAATTTTTATCAGTTGCCTTGCGTGACTCCTAACATCTCAGGAAATTAGAGACTGAAAAGAGAGTGACTCAGACATGTTCAAAATGGGCATTTGAGTAAAAGGACAATGTCATATGAATCATCTTCCCCTTATTTCTCCCTACGTGTTTGGTGTTGATATGAAAAATAATCAAGCTGAAAACATCAAGCTTACCAATGTACATACATGGATGATCACCCTCCACTAAACCATCCCCACAGGTTCCAGAGGAAATGTGTATGTTTCAGCTCAACTCACTGACTGGTTTAATCTTGCAAAAATTTACAATTATTAGAATTTGCTCTCAATGCATCCTGATCCCTACCATTCTGAACAGAATCACATGATCTAATTCATACTAAGGCATCCATGCCTGATGTCCTTTAGTATTGAATCCCCTGAAGTGTTAATGGCTATTGGCACAGTCCATAAACGGAACTCTGTTTGTTTCGTCTGGCCTGATATTTTTCCAGAAATAGAAAAAATAAAGCAAATATTGAATAATCAAAATAAATTCTTAAAGTAGAAAAAGGTAGCTTGAAGTCTAAAACTGCATCTCAGAGGGCGATTCTTGCCTAAGTGTGACTAGGAATCTTGGTCAAGTCCCTGACCTGGCCCTAAATGTCTATGGTGGTAATTAACAGATGAGGTAGAGACTTCAGTGTCATGTATGAGACTCTGAGTGCACCCAGTCTTGCCCTGAATGAAGCTATACCTGAATGCATGTGGAAGGAAGGAAGAGGGAACAGTGGTTCTTCCCCTCCGATGGCCCTTAATAGACCCATGGCACTTTACTGAGAATATAGCAATGATTTTTCAATAGAAGAAAAGAAATAGAAGCTGTGGTTTCCAAGAAACACTTCCAACCAGAAAAGCAACATTGGCTGAGGAGATGGCTCAGTGGGGTAAAGGGCATGTTCTGCAAGCATGAGGATTGGAGATCCCTGTGACCATCTTAATACCTGACAGTGTCAAGACATGCTCAGTATATAGGAAACAAGGCCAAGGATCCTCAGAGTAAGGCAGCTAGCTAGACAAGCTAAATAGGTGAGCTCAATATATAAGTTGAAGAACAGAGAATACACCTGATATCAACTTCTGGCCTCTACATGCGTGCACACACACACACACACACACACACACACACACACACACACACACACATCCCATATCCACAGGCAAAAAAGGTGGCATTTACATTCTGTTTATAATTATAATATTTTATAATATTTACATTCCATGTATATGTATGTACCTGTGCCCTTCTCCCAGCATGGTAAATATTCATAAGGAAAAGTAAATGGGAAATGTGCCCTGGCTTCTCATCACTTCATTTGGATCCGTGTCTATTTTTACAGCTTTTTTAATTTAATAAATTGAAGGTCAAAAATCAACTCTGGGCTATGAATAGATCTCACAGCAATCACTTTTGCAGCATCATGGAAACAGACATCACATTGTCTCCATCAAGCATTGATGATAGCTTCCAGCATTCTGTACTCTTGTTTAAATATAAAAAAAGGCAATGGTTCCTTCAGGGCAAGCTTTGAAGCATCTTTTACAGTATTGTTGAATATTTGAAAATTGAGTTAAAAAATCATTAGGCTTGTCACATTGGGGCAAACAAAAAAAATTGAAAGTGTAAGGAAGCAATCAAGGGAGAAGCTGCATTCTGGATACTTTCAGGTGACAGTCCTCTACTTGTTCTTAGAGACAGCCAGCACTGAAGTTTTCAAGCGATCCCTTTTCTGCCTTAAGAACTATAATGCAATTCTCTTTCTCTATGTTTCATAATCTTTTCCTCCTGATGTTTAAACCATGGTAAGTAAAGACTTCCCTCAGAGGCTCCCAGTGACCTGAGCCAGGTATTAAAGATGGAACTGCTACCGAACTGCCATGGCTGTCAGCTCTTCAAGACAAAATCATCAAAGCTAAAAGATCCCTGTTATCTCTTTGCAGCCTCCCGAGACAAAGTAGCTAGGAATGGAGAGTGGGCCAAAAAGATCAATCTCTCTCTCTCTCTTTTGATTTATTGTGAGAAAATACATACAACATAAAAAACCATAAAACTTGCCATTTGAAGCTCTAACTAATTCAGTTCACTGGCTTTAACTACATGCACAGTGTTGTATAACCATAGCCACCATCCAGTCCTGGGATTTTTTTTTTAATCTTCCCAAACTGAGTCTATTATACACTTCCCAAACCAAATCTGTATCTGTTAAATAACCACTCCTCATGATTTTCTCTCCCAGGTCCTGGAGACCACCATTCTACTGTCTATCTCTACAAATTTGACTACCCCAGGCATCTCAGTTAAGGAGCACTTGACGTTCTGTAAATGGAACATTTCACTTAGCCAGATATCTCAATGTCATCTGTGTTGTGGCATATCAGAACCTCCTTCCTTTTTAAGCTTGAATAATATTCTATAGTATGCATAGACCAAGTGTGATTATCTATACCTCATGCTCAAATGGTGATGACTAGCGCATTCCCTGGCCACTTCGTTTTAATAGTGGCTTTCATTTTGCAACTTAACACATTGGGACCCCAGACTAATAGACAGGTTGAAATTCCTTCCTATAGTGGGAAACTGAAACCTTATTCCAAATGAAAATTGCAAGGGAAGGACTGAACAGTTCACCTATTCACATGCTTCTTGAAACTCTGTCTTCTGGAAGAGGATTATCTAAAGATTTTTTCACTTTTCCTGATGCAGCTAAAATAATGAAAAACTTGCCATTTGCCACACTTTTATTAAAACATCAGTTAGCACAAGAACTAGATACTACTTAGACAAATATGAAAGTGCTTGTACATTTATTTAGAGTAACACCTCTGTAGTATATAATACTATGAATATATGCCTCAAATGTAAAAAATGTATCTGCAAGATACTAGGCACATATTCACTTCTTAGGGGAAAAATTCTGTTTCCTTGCCCTTGGAGAAAAAGTACCAAGCTACCCATTCTATAACCCATAAAAGTGACTTTTCCATTTATCAAGAAAAAACCCCAATGTGAAAGTCCATCACATGTAGAAATTAAATGCATTAAGTAAGATTCACTAATATTCGCCCAAGCCATCTTTTATCACAGGATATTTTGTTCACTGTTCCTTTAGTGGCATCATGGGGAGGCAATGACATCTTATTCAGCCACTTGACATTAGTGGATAGATTTTCTAGATCCGGGCAGAATTCTCTTGCATTACTTAATGTGATCTTCAACAGAACAATTTATATTACTGATTAAATAGCTACTTGAAAAAAAAATGACAGTGAATCAAATTTTAAAAAGACCAAGAGTGTCAGGAGTAGTCTCTTACAGTGTAAGTAGGTAGTAAAAAGTGTGGAAAGACTTTCATTAACTAACAAAGGCACAACATCTTGGCCAGCTCTAAGCTAAAGATTAACTTTATAGATGCCATTGCTCTGACATCTTTGTTGCAGAACTGAATGAAGTGAGACTGAACATCAGAATCACAGACATGGCCTCCACTTGGTTTAGGCTTTTGTGGAGCCAGTTCTCCCAAGGTTCTCAAGATCTGCAGGTGACCTCAGTTAAGATGAACACACAGCTCTGCATTGACACTGCATCCAGCTGCCCTGTTCTGGCTGGCAAAGAGTAGCTAGCCATGTGTGTCTGCCCTCTCTAAAATGACAGCAGGCAGAGCTTACTTGCTCTGGGTTTTGTCCACTACATAGAAAAGGCCAATGAATGCATGGCATATATGTAATAAACTTGGGTCAGATATAATTTCTTTTCTAATAGAGAATGCACCTATTGGGGATATTTGGGGATTTGGGTGGATATGTTTTGAGAAGATTTGAGATAGCTGACCACTTAAACATTTTAGTAAATTATTTGTAAATGCAAAGCGCCTCAGCTCCCCCACTTTAGGAAATATGACCTAGACAAGCCAGCTGTGGTAGGACATGCCTTCAATACCAGCACTTGGAAGCCAGAGCAGGCAGATCTTTGTGAATTCTGAGCCTGCATGGCTTACATAGTGACTTCTAAGACAAACAAAGCTGCGTAGTGAGACCCTGTCTCAAAAAAAAAAACAAAAACAAAAACCAACAACAAAAAAAGCAAGGGTAATAACAGTGTCTTTGCTCCAGGAATGTCAAGAACATTAAGAGAAATCCTGGTGAGATTCACAGCTACAGCAAAATGAGTACTCAGTTAATAGTGGCCACCAGTCTCAGTAACTCAAAACATTTCACACTAATTGTAGCCTTCTGTCACAAAGAATCTTTAGTCCAGTCAATTTCTGTATTCTCATCAGGAGACACATAAACAAACTCAGTGAAGTAATATGAGAAACATCTATAGGTAAGTGCTAAGTCAGGTCATTTGGGACCTGATATTTATAGAAATTTTGAGTGGGACTTTATAAAGAGAAATGTTATAAAATGAAGTATGTAAAATTAAATGAGACACAAGGCCTTATAGGGGTCTTGTTAAAGTGAAATGCTCCAGAGCTTAAGGGACAGTCACTAGCAGGTGAATTTACCTCTGCACGGCTTTCTGATAAGCTACTCAAATGGTGAGCTTCCCTTGAAAGGTCCAGTGGGATTGATTCTAGCTTTCCACAAGGATGAAGTGACTCACTCTTCTGGAAAGAATGGCTACTAGATGGCTAGTAATGGGATGGAGCGATGGAATGCAATTTTAACAGTTAAGTGGTCTGGGGACTCAAGATGGACAATTACTGACAATTTAGCAGTGGTTTAGGGCTGACATCCTTCTGAGACACATTTCTCCCTGTGCCATTGACCTAGAATCTTTTCTCTTAATCGTTACTGGGTTGGTCCATTTTCTGGTCCTAACTAGCCATTCTACTCACACTCTTGCTGGCCTTGCAAGAAGCCTCAAGCATATGAGCTGTGATTCTTGTGCTACTCAGGCTGGCCAGTTGATTCTTTAGTGATATTTAGAATATCACTCTATAACTCCTCATTCTATTTATAACTGTGTGTAAGAAAAATAGAAACAACAGAACAAGCTGATTATCTAAGCTCCACTACTTTGGTTTACATTAAGCTAGATAACAAAACCACAAAATAATATGTGTGTATCCAGAAAACAGTAAACATGCTAATATGGACAGGGAGCTCATAAGGCCTCAACTCTACACAAAGAACTAAGGAATGCTGAGATCAGGAGAAATAGTCTTCACCAGGGAAGACCACACCAATTAGTTATCCAATACCAAATGGTCATCCCAGAAAAAAAAAAAAAAATATATATATATATATATATATATATATATATATATATATATATATATATATACAAGCATTATCACATAGACTAAACAGGTTATATTTAGGGAATATATATATGTATATGTGCATGAAATAAATATTAATAAAAAGAGACAATTAATTTGAAAGAGCAAGGAGGGTATGTAGGAGAGTTGGGAAGGAAGAAGGGAGGAATGATATAATCATAATCTCAAAAAAATAGAAGTTCTTAAAACAACTAAGGTTTGTGTCATGTGGCAAGGGAAACTTTTATGTTGTCATTTCTTCAACATTCATATTAACTACATATAAGCATAAAAGATTAAACATTAACTAATTTTGCCAAGTGTCCTATTTGGGAAATCATTAGAATTTTTTTCTGCATTAATACTCCATAATTTGCTTACCCAACTGTTCCTTTTTTATAAATGTAACAAGAAACCACAATGGGAGTCTACTATGAAAGACTTCAGAATGGCCATATGGGAAAGAAAGAGAGAGAGAGAAAGAGAGAGGGGGCCACAAGCATTGAGGAAAGATGGAAAAGCAACTGGGAGTCTCATACGCTGCAGAGAAGTAGGCACCTCATACAAATGCTTTAGAACACTGGAAGTCAGAACTAAAACTGAGCATGTTTGAAACACCTTTTGGCCAAACAAATAAACTCCTCGAGGTATGTTCAACATAAATACATAGATATTCACCAAAGGGCATGTAGCAAAGTGCTCAGATCAACACTATTTCTCATAGCTCATTAATGAAAGCAACTCTTATCACCACCAATCAATGAATGGCTAAAGGGTTTGTGATATAGTCATTCAATGAATTTCTAGAGCAGTGGAAATGAACTGCAACTATAAGCCACTAAACAAATGAAACAAGACAAAAGTTTTCAAAAGTCATCACTAATCCATGGAATTCAGGATTAAGTCTGGCTGACTGGTGGTTCTATGGAGCCTCACATGGCCTATTCATGTTAATTTTCTTGTTCTGACTATAGCCGCAGCATGTAGATGCTTACATTGTAAAGATTATTTGACTTCTTCACATGCATGTATATCACTTTCATAAAAAGCTGATTTTCAAATGTTCTGTCTTTGTTGAAATGATTGAAACTGTCAATATGGTAGTAACACAACTTGAGGAACAATGGTACAAGACTATGCAATTCCCAAATCTGGAAACCAGGCTGCTGAGAAAGTTGCACATAAAGAACCAAATGACATCTTTGCTATTGGAGGGGGGGGTAGCATGTAACCATGAAGTGACAGAATAATTCACAAGGAATGCTAGTTTCAGAAATAGCTTCAAGATCAAAATATTTCAGACAAATTTCCACTACACAAATCTCCCTAGAAAGAAATGTAGTATTATCAAATTTAAAATAAACACATTTTCTCCAATGGTCTTTCTCATTTCCTGCCATTTTCTACTTTGCCACATCCTGCTGTGTCATGATGTCCCCTCTTGCAAGGACTTAATCAATACACTTAAGAACACTTATTCAAGAAGAATTTTCCATGAACCCTTTTCTACAGAAATTTTCCTTGCTCACCTCCAGTTTTCATTTCCTGTCTCTTGACTTGTTTTTAACGTATTACAAAGTTAATTTGAAATGTCTAACCTGATGCAACATGAAGTCCATATCAGGGTAGTTTTAATCAGAAACATTTTGAAAATGTAATTAAATATCAGAGTGTTTATCTATAGTCCCAAACAACTCTCCTTTCCAATAAAGATGAGGGCACAATGACCAAGGCTGATGTGAAGACCTCTATGAACAATTTTCAAAGATAAATCTACTGGTTCATTTACTGAGACCTGACAAAGACAACGGGTCAGGCATTTCATGCTAAAAGAATACAAAGAAATGAAAAGAGAAATTTTAAAAGAAACAATACACTCAAGCCCTACAGAACAAAAGCATTAGGGAATAGAAGACAGAAGGATATGTATTTTGTCTCACCTCCTCTTTTATAATGGAATCATACAATAACATGGGTCTGCATTGTTTTTGCTGGCAATGGTTTGGTGTGGTGTTTTATTTGTCTGTTTGGTTTTGGTTTTTGGTTTGGTTTTGTTTGGTTTTGATGTGTGTGTGTGTGTGTGTGTGTGTGTGTGTGTGTGTGTGTGTTTGGCACATACAGTCTACTTGAGCCACTCACGGGAAGGACTCTTGCAAGCAGGGATTGGTTCTTGGTTGTCTTCTCTTTCTAGGAGGACAGAAACACCTATTTCCTGGTAAATCCCAGCACTTGGGAGGTAGAGGCAGAAGGATGGAACCATCACAAACATACATAAATAAATACGGCTGCTCTTCAAGGACACTTACTGGGTCTTTTATAACTGCTTACACTTATGGAGGGCTCTTGCCTAGAGTCCCCTCAGTTTGGGCCACCTTTCACTGAGTGTAGCCATCCCTGTCATAATAAGCAGTTTGGAGTTGAATACACATTCATAGCTTGCTCGCTTGGCTGCAATAAGTTTCTGGGATTATTTTCCCCTTTGCTTTATACTATCTGCTACTTTCCATTATCCTATGAGAGGCAATGGGAGGGGTGGTCACAACATTTTAACTCTACCCAATAGCTCCTTTCTGCTTCCCTGTCATTGTTGTTTTCATCGCTGCTGCTGCTGCTGAGGCTGCTGCTGCTGCTGCTGAAGCTGCTGCTGCTGCTTCAGTGAAGACCAACAAATCCTCATTGAAGATGTACTTTGTTATTGTTGTTTTTTTCCAGAGGACTTTCCTTTAGCATTTGATTAGCAGAAAGGGGATCCGGGGTAGTATTTTGTCTTCTTACTCCAGGAAGTGACAAGAAATCATCCTCCTTCCCCTTACTCTACCTTGGCACATAATTGAATTCCCAGAGATCTCCAATTTCTTAATTATCTCCTAGCACAAGAAAGAAAATCGATCACACAAACCATCTTCCTTCTCTATTTCCTTCTCATCCTCAAAAGAAGATACATAATGGCTGTTTCTTGCCTATTTTCCTTACCATCTGGTCAAGGTAAACTCACAGGTTGACTTGAAAGGATGGAGAGTCTGCAGCCTCTAAAGAGGGCATCAGCTGATGGCAATGAAAAGTTCCACGTGAAATCTAAAAACCTCCTTTCCAACTGTGCTTCACTGTGGAAAGAAGTTACTTATACGATGCAAAGAGTTATAAATGTTTTTAGATGGTGATAAGTTACTTCTAGAGTTGGAAAGATGCTCAGTGGAGAAAAACACTTGCTGCACAAGCATGGGAACCTGATTTCAGATCTCAACAGTTCTACACTCACACAAAAAACCTGGGCTGGCCACATGTACAGCAAGCAGTAACTCCAATGCTGGAGAGGACAGTCAGAGACAGGAGGATCTCTGGGGCTTGCTGAACACCAGCTGAGATCCAGACTCTGTTGGAGACCTCAAAGATGTTGTAATAGAGCAGAATGTCCAATATTCTCCACTGGCCTCTCTGCATGTATACGCAGGTGTGTGCCTAGACCACACAGATATAAATCACATTCACAGACACACAAATGAATCAACTTATGTTGTGAAGGCAAATGAATTTCATCAGATGAAACTTACCCTAAATATTTTGAGTGCTTCCTCTAAATAATTGTTTGCAATATTGATGTCCTTCAGAAAGAGAAAAAGTAGCCCAGTGTTTATTACATACATATTCTTCTTATAAATTGAAATATTGCTTAAAATGAAAATTAATAGTGTTTATTTAAATTAGTCCATGATTAGGTTTGAGAAAATTTGCAGAAGCAATCAAGTATCTGTCTGTATATTATAATATGAAAAAGCATTTAAATAAATTAGAAATCAAAAATTAAGACAAGGCATATTTCACAGTAATATTACAAAAGAAATACTTCCATTTTGATAAGATATTTAATTTCTAACAACTTAATACAATGGCAATACAATTAAGCTGTAAAATAAAATTCACTATTCTGAAACTAATGTTTATTTGATGCTGTATTCATGCATTTAGTCTCTTAATTTTGTTTGGAGTTATAAAGCACAGTTTACCACTGAAGTTAAGAGCAACTGTGAAATATTTAGGAAGAGTAAGAATTTATTTTCACTATTACCTGGAAGTTATTAAATATTTCTTCTAAAAATATTTATTTATAATTTAACATGGTAACAAACTAAACGTGGAACAAAATGTTGTATCTATTTCATATGGTATATTTTAAAATTCTTCATTTTAAAAGTTAGTAAATAGTATAGAGATTCTTTTACCAAATGACCATGGGTCGTACACATAAAATATTAATGATCTGTTTTCAGGAATGCAGGCTCTGTAGCTTTCTTGGTCAAAGTGCCTGTCTAGTAAAGGCATATTTTCAAGAGAGAAGGAATATAATTTTAAATGGATATCACATTTTTTTCTGCATTCTTATTCCCAAAACCAGAGGGAGCAGGTTTTGCTCAATAGAATTATAGAAATAAACCAAATATGCACAACCAGCCTGAATCACCATATTATCATAGCTATCTTCAATTAATTATCTGAAAAGAAAATGACACACTTTCCTGGCAATAAAAAATATTACTTATGTTAATTACTTATCTCATAATATTGGATAAAACATCCCTCATGCTGTCATATCCTGTTTGTAAATGTCAATTCTACTATTATGAATTAACGACAAAGTCTCTAAGATTCTTTTCTAGAAGAAGGGGATATTATATTATTCACAGAAATAATGGATGCAGCTATTTTAATCCCTAAAATTTTAATTATTTGAACAAAAATTCTCTAAACAAGGGGAGGGGGTGGAATACCATGAAACTGGTTCCCTTTCTGAACAAACAAAGAAGCAAATCAAGACAACTGAAGAATAAAAAAATATACATGCCAATTTTGTCAGAATTAGGTGGCAGGCTGTGGAACATTTGTAAGGGATTCTAAGCTTGTAGAAGGAGGAAGTATAAATAAAGGAATACATGGTATATTGGTTTGAATAAGAATGGCCCCCATAGGTTCATATATTTGAACACTTGGTCCCCAGTTAGTGGAACTGTTTGGAAGGGATTAGGATGTGTGGCCTTGTTGGAGGAGATGTAGCCCACAGCATTCCCAGTCTCTCTGCTTGTGGATTAGGATATAAGCTCTTAGCTGCTGTTCCAGCAGTATGCCCACCTACTTGCTGTCATCTCCCCACCATGATGATCATGGACTAGTGCTAGGGAACTGTAAGTAAATCTCCAGTTAAATGCTTCCTTTTGTAAGTTGCCTTGTTCATGGTGTCTCAGCACAGCAAAAGAACAGTAACAACGAACGTATGTAATATTATTAATCAGTCAAACAACAGTTATCTACAGTGGGGATAAATCTGCAAATTTTATTGACATGGCAATCTAATCAAAGAAATTAGGGATACCCCCTTGCAGGGTTTCAACAGGAATGTATGCTCAGTGCAAGATGAGCCTGAATTTAGGCCAAGGACTGTGTCTATACTTTTTCCTAACTTCCTTCACTTACATTCTCACAAAGTAATCTCAGTTTGTTTTGTTGCTTGTAAAACTTTATTATCTAAAAAAAAAGTTACTACTTATTCTGTGGTCAATCATAATGCTATTACACTCATGATAACTTTCATTCACCATCACTGTCCTCATTCTAAAAGCATAGCAAATATCTGTTTACTGATTGGTTTTTCTACAATTGGCTTCAAATTTTATAATGGTGGGAGTTACTCATATACTTTCAAGAGTTCAGATTTTTAAAATTTTTTAAAGGGAAATATATTCCAAAGGCAAATTATACTCAAAGCTTAAGAGAAGTAGTAAAGGTATTTCTTTTTCCTTAATAATTTCTTGTTCATAAAGCAGCTTATTAAGGTATTTGGGAGAGTTCATTTTTGTTTTCTAGTATAAGGAATTGAATGGAGGATTTTGTGCTTACTAGGCAAGCTTTCTACTAGTGAAGTGTATATTCAGCCTTTAGCTAATAGTTTTTATAAATTCAGAGAGAAAGTTACATGACAACTCTTTGTCAAATTTCTAAGCCTTAAACATAGCATAGATTGCTATATTCTGAAAGGCTAGAAAGAGTGACAGTGTTTTATAAATGGGAATAGATTTAGTGTTCAATAAAGTATACAATTAGCATGGTAGAACTAAATTGGCTGAATAAGTGAGGGATTTGCTGTCAATTTCCCAAGTATCTGACTACACTACAAACCATATATCTGTGTCACAAAATGTAGACTTAGCCCCTAGGGAGCTGGCAAAGGCTAACAAGACTCAGGTACATGGAGAATCCTGTAGCTTTCCCAATTGTTCAAGATTTACCATCATTAGCTTTGATCATGAGCACAGAGAAGCCTACTGTTACCATCACCTGAGTCTAATGCATTGGAAAACTTACTGGGCCTTCCTACAACTGATGACAAAGAAGTAGGGGGAAAAAGGGAGTGCTTTCTCAAACCAATATAAGGTAGAATAGAAAGGCAAGCACGAAGGCATTCCTAAGCAAACCACTGGAATGTGTCCACCTCTCCTGCTCACGTACTATTGGAGACCACCTCCTTGCATACACTCCATCCACCCACTCACAAATGAGTCCATCCATGCATCTTCCATTGGCTCACTAGCTATCCACTGGGAAGATATCTGACATCTTTGCTATTTATTTTTACCAGGCTTAGCTCTTCACATGAAATATCAATAACATCTTTTTAAAGGAATTTCAATTACTATTCCCCCATATTGTGTGAGCTGGGGAAGTAGTCAGACAGAGAAGAACTTCTGATGTAGAATTACTTAACTTCACTACACTCCACCTGAATAGGTAGATGACTACTCAGACACATTCAGCATTTTGGAATCTACTAAAGACGTATGGATAATATATATATATATA
>CABHPR010153910.1:0-11090 GCA_902168415.1 Peromyscus melanophrys | reverse complement strand
ACACACACACACACACACACACACACACACACACACACACACACACATCCCAACTAGCATTCAGTTAACATTCTAACACTGCTAGCATGTATGCTTCCCATCACTCCAAAGTCCCAGTCTGCTCTTCTTCCATTTTATTCATCTTCTCGGTTCAATCCACTGCTATGCCCTACCAAAAACTAAGAACAGTCACAGCTCCAAAATCTCAGAACAGTCATAGCTCCAATGCTCACCCCTTTGAACCCCCCTTTCTGTCCCTGAAGAAAAAAAAAGCTTGGCTTTGAAGTTGCACATTTTTTTCTCTACCAGCTGTGTGACCTTTCAGGCTCAGCATGGGATTAGTTTGTTCATCTAAATCCAAAACGTTGTCAGTTCTCAAAAGTCCATCAGAGTTGGTGTAGGGAAAGCGCCTTTGGCCTTTTCTTCTGAGATCAGTTTGCTAGTGCAAAATATTACAGTTCTCTGCAGTGTCTGTATGCTGACTGATGGGGCTCCTTTTGAGAATCAGCCACATGTCAGGTACCTCTCTGGGCACCAATTCTAGGAAAGATGTATTCTCTTAGCCCTAGTTGGTAAATGCTTCCTCCTCCTGGAAGAAGGGCCTGGGACAGCAAAGACAGAACTCAGCTCTCTGAATCCCAAACCTCATTATTCCTTGAGGAGGCCCCAAAATGGTATAAATCTCCAAGTACAGAATGGGTGAGCATTGGCAAGGCCACTGCAGTTGCTGATATTTGACCAACCACTAGCAGAGACACCAACTGCTAGATACAAAGGATTTCTAGGACTGTAATAACTTTCCTACTGACATTTGGCCTCTGAAATGTCTTGTGCACTCCACTAGCCACTGTAGAAGGAGATGAAACAAGATGCAATGTATTATTAGTCTTTGAATTTGAAGATGCCCACGACT
Organism: Peromyscus melanophrys; assembly: GCA_902168415.1. Taxonomy (NCBI): domain Eukaryota; kingdom Metazoa; phylum Chordata; class Mammalia; order Rodentia; family Cricetidae; genus Peromyscus; species Peromyscus melanophrys. Next base: position 10,177 of record CABHPR010153910.1, on the reverse strand, counting down.
CTCACTGAAATTGAGATGGGTTGTGATCCTGATCTCTGCCATATTTTTCCATTTTATAAAGAAAAAAATCTTAGAGAAAATGAACAGTGTTTCTAAAAACTAGATCACGGGAGAATAAAGTCTTTTCATTTGGAACCCCAACCAAGCAAAGACAACTGTATCAAGATGCACAGTTAAGCAAGTCCATTGGTTCCTCTGAATAGACATACCCAATGGCTTTGTGCCTGTTAGACCTGCAAGGATGGTAACTAAGACAAGAAAATCATGATGTTAAAGCTGACTGTTAAAGACTTGAATGGAACCTGTGATAGTGCAGAACTAGCACTCAGCACAACACAATAGAGAAAGCAAGAGCAAGAGGGGGTGATTGCTCTGAAGCAGCTAGAATCTGCATACTAACCCCCTGGTAGAAAAGAATTTTGAATGCTAGCCAAAGCATCTTCGTGGGGGAATAGGATAGACTTGGAAACTATGCCCACACAACCCTGATCTCCTCTGATCTCAGAAACTGGGCAAGGTTGGGCATGGCTAGTACTTGGATTGGAGGGCAGATTAGAGATGTAATAGAGCAGAGGCTTATGTACATCACCACTTACGTTGGTCATGAAATGAAGTTATAGTATACATTGTATAGTATACATTGCACACCACAAAACCACCTTTGTGTCCAGCAAGATGGCTCAGCAGGTAAAGGCACTTGCTGACAAGTCTAATGACCTGAGTTAAATTTCTGGGACTTTCATGGTGGAAAGAGAGAACCAATTTCTTTAGTTGTACTAAGACCTATACACACACACACACACACACACACACACACACACACACACACACACAAACACACATGCACGCATGCATGCACACACACATGAGCACACACTCATAAACAAATATAATATTTGTTTAAAAAATAACTTTATAAAAATATGAGGACTTTAAGAAGGCAGCACACCCTAATTGATCTCCAAATCTACGAGTAGTGCCTGCTGCACAAAAGCAGAACCAACTCCTTGGGTTGGTTGTAAATGAAGCAGGTGTGGAACTTGGTGATTTGCAAAAAGTTTCTTGACCTCAATATAGCACCTACACATCTTGAATTATACTAGAGATGTTTTGTGTCTCTTTCTCTTTGCAGGCTATGAGCTCCTTGAGGGCAGGTGCATCCTATCTAACCCCACAATATAGCTGGCACATAAGTGTACAATAAATGTCTCTAACATTGCATATCAAGAATTAGAACTCTTAGTTAATAAGCACAAGAACCAAACAATTTTTGCAGCTACCTATCTACATATAAGTTTGTTTATTAACCCATTAGTAAGAGTATTGCAGATACCATTTTTATGTGTACAGCAGAGAAAAACTAAAGTTAGAAGATGGAGAAACACATCCCAAGAATACGTGCTTGATTTAAAGTACATACTTGGAATATGTTTGCATAGCATCAGGTACTTTCCTTGTACTTAGAACACTACCAACATTAAGGAACACTGCACCATCACCAAAACAGGCCAATAATGGACAATGATATCTGGCCCCAAATACTTGGCCTAGTCTTCACATTAATTTGAGAAAAACAGGGGGTGGGGGAAAGAAGAGCTGGAGGCAATTCTATTTTATGCAGATTCAATAACTAAGTTGACATTAGATAACTCATATATTTAAACTATTTTAATGCAGACTTAGTCTCTCCCTGAAATAAAAACACAGGACCAAAAATGAGGATACAGCGTACTGTCAAACGTACTTTACACTGAAAGATGGTAATGATGCCACAATACTACTATACAATTTAAAGATTCTAAGAGGGCATGGTACTTTCCACAATGTCCCCTAAGAGTATATGATTATATTATATACTCTATTATATGTGTATACACACAAGGGATGTTTTCATGGGAGCAGATAACATAAAACCTCAGACTGGTTGTATCTTATGTATCAGGAAAGTCTCTCCATTATCTAATGATCTGAAAAAACATATCTACCAACTCTATATTCTTAAAGATTTATTTATTTTTACTTTATGTGTATGTCAGTGTTTGCATGTAGGTATGTCCACCATGAGTGTTCCTGATGCCCACAGAGGCCAGAAAGGGTGTCAGATTCCCTGGAACTGGAGTTAAGGATGGTTGTGAGACACCATATGGGTGCTGGGAACTGAATCAGTGTTCTCTGCAAGAACAGCAAGTGCTGTTAATCACTGAGCTATCTCTCCAATAGCTGTGTTCATGAAAGTGAGTATCACTATGGTTCCCTGCCAAAACCATTTAAATTTATAGATAACCACCATGCCCTAAATTTGTTTTCTCTATCGAGGTACACATCACAAATATTTCTCAATCATAATTAAATTTCACCCCAATGAGCTTTGTCTGATTAGCTTCTTAAGTTATATAAAGAAGGATGATGGTTGTCATCTTTCTTCTAGGAGGTTATGTTGACAAGTTTACTGTACCCAAATACAGCAGAGTAAACAGAAGAAATACAGTGCAACAAGGTTAAGATATAGCCTGGATTTAATGTCAACTAGGTATACTTATCCTTGAAGCATTTCTTTTTCTGATAATTTGAACAGATGAAAATTCATTTTGTTAGCATGGTTATGTGTAAAATGACCTTTTCCCATTTGGCATAGAGGTGCATACCTTTAATCCCAGTACTCAGGAGGCAGAGGAAAGCAGGATCTATGAAAGTTTGATCTACATAGTAAGTTCAAGTTTAGTCTGAACTACATAGCAAGATCCTATATTTAAGAAAGAAAAAAATAAAGGTTATGGAGCCTGGGAGATGGTTCAGCAGTTAAGACCACTAGCCATTTTTCCAGAGGTCCTGAGTTCAGCTCACAACCACCCATATCTCCAGTTCCAGGGGATCTGATGCCCTTTATTAGCCTTCCATGCACTAGACATCATACACAGGAGGCACATGCAGACAAAACACCCATACACATTAAAGAAACAAACAAGCAAACAAACAACAACAAATGCACTATCTTTTCTTATAATAATTCAGTTACTTTTCATCTTGACCACACTTCTGGAACTAAAAGCTCCAATCAGAAACATGTGATAGTAGCTCTCTCCTTATAAAACATTTGAAATGTAGAATGCTCAATGCACCTCAGGTAATGAATCATACATGCTTGCAAAATTTCAAGTACATAATTGCCTGTCCATAATAATTGTTGAAAATTAGTCAATTTCTGGAGTTTGTACATATGGTTCATAAAATGTCATTTTTTTCTGTGATTCATAGGCTTTATTTCAATGTTAAAGCAAACAGATGTTTATCTTTAAATGAAGTAGAAAATATAATGCTTTTAAAACTTTTGGTACATTCATTATGGTTAAAAATGGCACACATCTGTGGTTAGGAAAAATATACTATTTTTCCTTAGTCCTATGGGAAACCACAAATTAAGAGCTGACAAGTTGCAGGTACTTAAAATGTCTGGCAATATTGCCATTCCATATAAAATAGGGAACTTAATCGGGATGGTATTTACTCTGTCCATATGTTGCTTTTAGGCTGCAAGGGCACCTTGCTTTGTGAGGCAGTGTTTTAAGAGTAAACTCTTCAAGACAAACTACACATAAAAAGGTCCAATTCATAGCTTTTATTTTTATCTATAAATGGTAAATTACATTGCTAAGCAATTTAAAAATTATATTTTTAAGAACTGCCAGAAAAAATATGCTTTCAGCATTCTCAATTAAAATGAGCCCAATATTTTAAATTTTAAGCATTAATGCCAATTCAAGTTTTGCGAAAATAAAGGAACTACAATCTAATTAATTTTGATAGAAACATAAGAGTGACTTAGCCATGTTTTTAGGAAGTATTCACATTCCATCTATCTACTGTATACCCAATGAGAAGACTTGATGAATACACTTATTTCCTTAGATTTATTGAGCTGTAGTTCCTAAGGCTTGGCTGTTTGAAGTCCAGGAATACTAAACTGTAGAATAAAACACATTATCAAAATTTTCAATTCTTGTAAGTCTTTTTAGATCTTTCTTTAATTTTTTAAAATTTTATTTTACATATACAGGTGTTTTGCCTACATGTATGTATGTGTCCATGTGCCTGTCTAGTGCTCAGGGGGTCAGAAGAAGGTGTTAAATCCTCTGGAACTGGAGTTATGGGTGGTTGTGAGCCTCTGTGTGTGTGCTGGGAATCCACCCTGGGTCTCCCACAAAAGCAACCTGTGCTCTTTCTTAATGGCTGATCAACTGACTTGTCATTCTGTCCCTTTTTATTTTTAATGTTGAAGCATTATATTTATTAAATGGTATTCAATATAGAGTTTACGACAAAAATTCTTTCTTTTCCTTTTGATAAACCTCACAATACAGCCGAGCTGGATTTGAAATCACAATCTTCCTGCCTCAGCTTCCTGAAGGCTGAGAGTCAGGTGTGTGACATCCTGCTTGGCAAACCACTAGATATATATTAAATACTTATTAATGCTTCTTCAAAGGAATAAATTAGATGGATGTCATTGTGACTTTGAATGAAAGTAAATTTATGTATTCATAAATTTTATTATCCCTGTGAACAAATAAATACTTGACAAGACACAACTTGAGGGTCAATTTCTTTTGGCTCACATTTGAGAGGATAAAATTCATCCATCATGGTGGGGAAAGCATAGGAAAGTTCAGGGTGGCAGGAACACGTAGGTGGGACTCCTCATATCTCAGAGGCCCAGGAAGCAAAGAAAGCTTGGACCAGAAGTAAGGCTACATTAAAACTGTAAAGGACAGACACCCAGTGGCCTCTTTACTCTACCTAGGCCTTACCTAAAGGCTAAAGGTTGTATCCAATAGAGCTTTATCAGATGAGGATTCAGTGTTGAAACACATGGTCTCGTGAGAGTCATTTCATATTCAAAACATCACACCTTGCATGTAAGGATGATTCAGACAGAATGTAATTCCTATTTTTGACAGCCTTACTAGCTTTGCCCTGAGAATGATTCCCTCTTTAGTATCTGGACAAGCTCTTCATTGGACTACAGTTATTATGTTCTTAAATATGTCTCTGATGGTATTCCACTGAGGCTAGTTTAATAACTTACAGTGCTGTATCATCTCAAGAACAAAGTGAACAAGACTGTCTTGTGTTTGTTTGGAAAACTCCTGAAGCAGGCATGGTGAAGTATGCCTATAGGAATTCTAGTCCAGCCTGTGCTATGGAATAATGCCAGGTATCAAAAATCAAAACAACAACAGCAAAAGAAATCAAAGAATCCTAAAAGATTTTCTCTTTAGCCTTTATAAACACATGAATTTAATTTCTGTCAACTCAGGGATCAGTAAACTAAAGCTTGAGGGTTTCAACCAATTGCCTCATGTTACAAATAAAGTTTTATTGTACTACATATATGCTCATAGACCTATGTATTGCCTATCCTTCCTATAACTGCTTTGGTACCAGAACCAATGACAGACTAGAGTAGTTTTAATACAGACTCTAAGGCTCTGGAAGCCATGAATAATTACTTACTGTCTGTCCTTTTACAAAAACACAAGTGGCAAACCCTGCTTTGAATAACAGTTTTTCTCTTAGTCATTGGGTTGCCTCCATGGGGAGTATGCACACTTCTACTCAGGATCCAACACCTATGGGTACAATTCTGAAAGAAGTGAAAACATCAGTGGTAGGAGCCCATACTTCCTGAAGAAGGATGGGCATTAAGGCACTGTGGTCATATGAGTGACACCAACATTGTTTCTGAGGTACAAAGAACTTTTTATGTTAGCCTATGATATCTCAGCATTGTCCATCCATTGATTTAGTGAACCCAAGGAAAAAGCCACTTACCACCAATGTTTCCTGGACCACAAAAGAGCTTGGCCACCAAAGTGACTCTACAAATATTATTCTCTCAGAGCTATACATGGTAATACATGACTGTAATCCAATCACTTTGGAGGGGAATTAGTGAAGATCAGGAGTTCAAGACCAGCCAGAGCTACATAGTAAACTCAAGGACAGCCTGGGCTACATAAGACCCCATCTCAAAAACAAAATATTCTCTATGATTATGACTTCTAATGTCAAAATTTCTCATACTCTGTTCTCAGAAGTTTTGTCTAAACTTATGGGTGCCTTTAGCTCATGTGTTTTCTGAAGTTTGCTTACTAAATTATCTAAACCTTCTTGGACTATTCTCTTGGGACAAGGAAATAAATAAAAGTAGATTGTTGTCCCCTTTAGACTACTGGATCCTAACTTGCAAAACCTTGTGACAATACATGGTACGCTCAGTTGGGTTTGGGGATATAAGTTCAATTAAAAGTATACATGACATAATGATAGGATGTGGCTAGTCTTTGTTTCCCTAGTGTAATTTGAGAAAACAGAGCCCTAAGTAGCCACAGAGCTTGGTTGCGAATTTTTTTCCCCTTGGGAATGCATAAGCAAGATCTACTATTTCTTCTAGAGTCCCAACAACAGACCAAGGGGTGATTCCACCAAGTTCTCTCTAGGGAACCAGACAGTATATTACATTTAATTATAGATGATGACTGAAGGGTTACTAGCAGGAGCATGGGTGGCCTTAATACAGCCACATTGGAAGGTCTACACTCAGAAGGGATTAGATTCTCCAATGGCTTTGTAGATGGGATCTCTTCCCCTATATCCTCTAGTCCTTCCCAAAGACCCTGAGGACACACTAATTAGGGCAGAAGCACATACAACTAGTTAGCAGGGGAGGCTGGGTACTCAGATGAGAGTCTCCAACCCCTCCTGCAAAGATAGAATGTTAACAATCACTGAGCCCAAAAGTGTGGTGACCTTGAGCAAGAAGGCCCAGCCAAACACCTGAAGATGGTGGCACTTTGGCTTGGAGGACAGTCCTATGCAAGATCAACTGGGGTGCCTGACTTTCAGGGCATGTTCACTGTTTAATTAATAACACTTGCAGTTTTTTTATTATTTTCTAATTTCTAGGCACATGTAGTAAGAATTCTGCATGAATCACCTTGTACAGTCATCACACAGTTCTATTAACATACCCCATTTTAAAAAGAAACAAATTGAAGCTGTAAAGACGTAATTGATTGACAGTTGGGCTGGAAAACACTATCTTTATCTCTGCAGATGCTGCTAGATGCCTGGCTTTTCACCCTTGGCCAACATAAGGGTAGTGGGATTAAAGGGATATGTTTTGGGGTGAGAGACTTCCTGGCAGCCCCCTAGGTCAGTTTCTTCACTGATAGTTCTTAAGTGCCTTAATTGGTTCTGCAACACTGGCTTGACCATGACAAAAGGGATTTAGGAATGGTTTCCACAGAGAAATGCTCTGACCTCTCCCTGGGGTAAAGAATGCCCCTGCAGATTCTGGCTCCATCTGGCCCAGTGTGCACAGGAAAGGGCCCTGGGTTATTGGACTATCTCCCAGACCCTAAAGGCTTATTGCACCACAGCCTTGATCTTTAAACAAAGGCCTCATGTGTATACTCTGATGGATAACAGAATCCCTCCTAATACATGCCCTTGGGAAATTAATACTTAGGCTCATGCATTTCCCCTGCTGAAGGTGGCATAGCTTAAAAATTGTTGCCCTTCAGCTGACAACAGCAGGCTCACTCTAGACTTCATGGTTACTGTTTACAATCAAGAATGTTGTTACCTTCTGCAAAGGAAGATTAAGAGAGAAACCAAACATCCAGGAAAGAGATTGCCAGGGTATAAGTTCACATTATTCAACTCAGCCACCCAAAGGTGCCCCTGGTTTTGATTCTCTATTAAAGTTTGTCTTTATCACATGACAAACTATCCTGAAATATAGTGGCTTAAAACCACAGACATATACAACTTTCTCAAATGAGCTCAAAAATCTGCAGGCTGGCAATTGGAAGGGGCCCAGCTGGGCAGTTCTAGTCTAAACAACGCACGCTCATACATCTATAGTCAAATTCTGGTTGCTTAGGACAGATGGCCTGTTGTCTTCTACTGGTCTTTCCCTAGTTTAATTTCACAAGTACTAAGCAATGTTCAAAAAAAGCCAAACAAATAAGAAGTGTTCAGGCTCCCTTCAGAATGTACCATTCCTGTCTGTGCAAAAAGTCACAATGCTCAGAATACAGAAAAGGCAAAGACAGAAAGATGTCTGATATGCACTACGGCACAGTATGTCCTAACAGAGGTACTAGGCTAGTTACAATCTTTTTTATTTGCTATATGTCTCTGGGAAATGATGAAATATACAGATGAAATTTTAAATTGTACATTCCATGCACTATCTCAGGGCGTACATTCCAGTCAATTCTCCAACTGACCCGGACTTTCTCCCTCTAGCAACAGTTATTGCATTCAATTGAATAAACGGCAAATCTGCATGCCACAAATTCAGGAAATAACCAAATAGAAAACAAAGTTCAATAGTTGAAACTGACTATTTTGATGATTAAATAATATACAGTCGTATTTCTTAGGAGAATAAATGAATTAGGTTTGATCTGACTGGGGAGATAGTGGAGGTTCATCACTACTCACACCAAACTGAGCAGATTGCCAGCTCTCCTCTTCACAGGACAATCACATTATCAGGCCTGACATGTGATGTACCAGCCCTGGGCATTAGCTGCAGAGATCAAGTGATGTATTTATACAGATATATACACATATGTGTATGTATATACCATGTACCAAATAATGAAAATGAACCAATAGGAAAGCTTTGATTACAAAGAAGATTCCCAAACTACAAAGTAGGTGTATTTTTCCCCAATTCTCTCTATGTTGCTTTATGAAAACCTTACGGTAAGCAGTTCTGGTTCAAAGTGCCACATAGATAACACATATTCAGCTCTATTTTTCCACTTGAAATCACTTAAAATGTAAAGAAAAAAGACATGGAATGGGAACCTATAGGAAGAGCAGGCTGGAGGGCAGGTGGACACCTAGGAGAAGGCAACAAATGTTGAGAGGATTCGGGGTTAATAAGGGAGAAGTAGGCTAGGAGTACTGTGGGTTTCACTGTGTGTCCCCAGATTCTTATCTCATTACTCATGTGGAACATGGAATTGGTATGCCACAGTGGAGGGAAAAAGAGAATGCAGAAGACTAAAGACAGATGTCCTGGGCCTCTAGTTACACTGAGTCCACCCAGGAAGGCACAGATTGGCCAGCATCCTAATAATTCAGTAGATATCAGCTAGGGGCAATTTTTTCCATTGGAGTACATATGACAATGTCTGAAGGCAATTTTGGACATTGCAACTGGCAATGGGGACCACTATTGGCATCAAATGAGAAGAGGCCAGGGATACTATCAAGCATCTTATAGTGAATACTTTTTCCCTCACAGCAAAGGATTACCTGGGCCAATGCTGACAATGACAAAGCCAAGAAATTCTGTTGAGTTAACCAGTGGCCAAACACTGAGTTTCAAAAGCAAGGGAGTTTCCATTACAGTTACAGAGACCTCCAATGAAAGGGTCTATTGCTCTGACTCGAGGAATGAAAATGCAGTTCAAACATGCCAGTTACAAATTTGGGTAGCATATATCATGGGCCAACAATAGAAGGGATATAGTACTTATATAAACATGTATATATGAAATAACCTACCCCACCCATTCCTCCAGACTCAGAAGTACTCATAGCCAACATTTTCCAGAGCAGGAAATTAAGAAAATCTTTGAAAGAATTTTTAAAAAGTAACAAATCATCTAAAAGGAGCAGAGAAGGAAATGGAGATTACTGTTGACTCAGATAAAGAGCTCCATGATTTTGAAGGCTGTAAAGAAGCAGCAGGTTTGAAACCAGCTAATATGAAGCCTCACAGTCATCAAATACTTAGTTCACAGAGCTACCTGAGAAGTGACTACTTACTTCACTTTGAAGAGTAGTTTAGAACAGTGCACTTCTAGCTTGAAAGAGCTTGTGAATCAGATGATCTTATAAAAATACAAAGTAGATGCTATGTTGCCAAGGACCCTTGGGAATACCAAACTTCCTACATCGAGAACCAAGGCAGCAGGTCAAATTCAGCTGGAGTTTCTTTTTGTAAATAAAGTTTTATTGGAACACAACTACATCTATTTCTTTACATGCTGTCTGCTACTGCTCTCATGATACAAGGCAGAATTCAATAGTCATGACAGAAATCTCTGTGTCCTCTAGATATAAAACTTCTAACTGCTACAATGTGAGGACA
>CABHPR010153909.1:0-21359 GCA_902168415.1 Peromyscus melanophrys | reverse complement strand
CTGTGTTTACTTGGTTGGGTCTGTGCGGCTGTGGGACTGGCGGGTGAGAGAGATTTGTCCTGACTGTGGGCCAGGCAGGAAAACTCTAGCTACAGGGATACAACTCAGTTGGTGAGTACTTGTCTACCATGCACAAATCCCCAGCATCACATAAACTGGGTGTAGTGGTGTATACCTGTAGTCCCAGGCAGGAGGATCAGAAGTTCAAGGTCATATTTGGCTACATGAGATCCTATTTCAAAAAACTGAGCTTTAGGAAGAGGTAAGTTGTAGTGCTAACTTTAAACTTTCATTCATCTATCTGTCTGTAATAATAAATAGAAAAAAATTAAATCATAAATGTATATTATAGAAGAATAATTATTGACAAGAAAGGACTTTCCCAAACTTTAAGCTTTAAACTATAAAACAGAAAATATACTTTGATTTTCATTGAATAAACAAATTAATAAAAACAAAATGGGCTGGAGAAATGGCTCAGTGGTTAAGAGCACAGGCTCTTCTTCAGAAGATGTTTGATCCCAGCATCCATATAGAGCTCATAATTGTCTATAATTCCAGTTCCAGGGCACCAAATGTCCTCCTGTCCTCTGCTGACACCAGGCATGCATGTATTATACAGACATACACATTACACAGAACAGCCATATACATAAAATCAAAATAAATAATCTTGCCAGGGGGTGGTGATGGCGCATGCCTTTAATCCCAGCACTCGGAAGGCAGAGCCAGGCGGATCTCTGTGAGTTCAATGTCAGCCTGGTCTACAGAGCGAGATCTAGGACACGCACCAAAACTACACAGAGAACCCCTGTCTCGAAAACAACAACAACAACAAAATCTTAAAAGAACAGGTAGAAGCTAGTTCGTGAATACATACAAGAAACTAAACAGACAATGCTAAAGTGTTGGTTTCTTCTCTCAGGGAGAACTATGGATGTTATGTTTCTTGCTTATATTTGTTTTAGAGACAGAGTTTCAGTGTGTAGCTCTGGCTGTCTGGAACTCACTATGTAGATCAATCAGGCTGGCCTCAAACTCACAGAGATCTGGCTGCCTTTGCCTCCAAAATGCTGGGATTAAAGGCGTGTGCCACTGTGCTCCTGTGGCTTATACTTTCTGTTTCCCAAACTATAGGCATTTTCCCCCACCACACACAATTATGTATGGCATGAAAAGTTCATAATAATTAAGATTTACCCCTTTTAGGTCAAATAATAACTTACAGTGAATATGCTTCCTGATATGAGGATTTGATTTAAAACAAAACAGCCCCCACCCTTAACCTAGGAACTATGGATAGCTGTTGGCTTCTAGGGGAGAAGTGTCAATTAAAGACTTGAAGGGTGTGGCTCCCACACCTAAGGAGTATATAGACAGCACAAACTGGAGACAATGGGCTTTTCTTTAAAAAAAGGATACAAAGTTAGGAGGAGGTTTGGGAGGAATTAAGGGTGAATACGATCAAAATACATTGTATTTCTCAAAGAATTCATAAAAGTATTTACAAGGCAAAATAAAAAAGCTCAATGGTACTATTAAGTTGGAGGCAGCAGCAGACGGCCCACCCCGACTCCACAGCATTCGCCTGTGGACCTCTTGCAGCCCTATCATTGATACAGAGAAGCAGGGATGGGACTCTGAGGCAGAGGCTCCCACGCCCCTGTGTGTCAGGCCTACCTGCGTCAGGTAGTCAATGAGAGCTAAGTGAGCCTTCTCCAGTTCGGCACCAGAGAGTGTGGGCAGCGGGTTGGGGTACTGCAGCTGCTTCCTGTAGTCTGTGGGCAGCAGGTCAGGGTACAAGCCCATCACATGGGTGGGATCTGTAAGAAAGGCAAGTGCAAAAATCCAACATGACTATATGATAGCAAAGTAAGCCCCAGACTCATGGTTTATTCCTTATCTCATTTTTTGTTTTGTGTTGTTCTGAGTCAGGGTCTCTATAACCCTGGCTGGCCATGACTTTATTACATGGACTACGCTGGCCTCAGATTTGTGGCAATCCTCCTGCTTCTGCCTCACAAGTGCTACAACTATAGACATACATAAGCATGCCTGGATTACCCTCAACCAAGAAAATGAGTCTAAGCTCAGAAAAACTTAATAAGCCACCTAGTTATGATCTGAACACTATGTCAATTTCATTAAAATGTCACCAAAAAGGCATGACTCACAAACACAGAATTAGAACTATGTATCAACTCTCCAAAAGAAGCAGACTTTTCAAAACTTGCAAAGAAAACAAACTGATATTTAAGTGAAAAAGACCAACTGTTGTGGAATATTTGCTTAACTAGGCAAAGATGTGTTATATTTGTTTATGCCGCAGACTATGACTTTAACTGTGCAAAGGTGTGTTACTTTTGTTTATGCTGCATTTGTTTAATGATGTAAAAATGTGTGTTTAATTATGTAAAGATGTGTTGCATCTGTTTCACCTTGCCTGCCTAAGGCACCTAATTGGTCTAATAAAAGGCTGAATGGCCAATAGCTAGGCAGGAGAGGGATAGGCGGGGCTGGCAGACAGAGAGAATAATAGGAGAAATCTAGGCTCGAGAAGAGAAGAATGAGAGAAGGAGGAGAGAACAAGGGACACACCTAGGGCAGGAAGCCAGTCAGCTGCCAGCCAGCCAGACATAGAGAAGCAGTGAAAGTAAGATATACAGAAGAAAGAATGGTAAAAAGCTCCGAGGCAAAAGGTCAATAAAGAGAAACAGGCTAATTTAAATTAAAAGAGCTAGCCAGAAATGTGCCTAAGTTAGGCCGAACATTTAAAACTAATAAGTCTGTGTCATGATTTGGGAGCTGGTTGGTGGCCCAAAGAAAAAGCCTGGTACAACCAACAAACTTGTATGTGCGCACACATGTGTACACACACGCAGTAATTTTTTAAAGTGATAAAAACTTAATGTAATGAAATATATTAAAAATCAACACAAAAATCCAACGTCAAAGAGGTTTTTTTTACTCTTTTTTAGAATTTAGTATACAGCCACAGTGTGTATGAGAGGTTCATTATAACTGCAGTTTTGGAAACAATGCATAAGTCCTTCAACAGCAGAATGAAGTATTTTACTTCAGCTGGTGAGTGTTATGACACAGTGCACACTGTAATTATGAAGCATGCACAGAAAGGACATGACATTATGATCAAAATTCTGTTAATGTGTAAATGTTGAAAACGTCTGTATGAAGAAGGGACAAAATGAGTAACAAACTCAGATCAAGATTTCTTAAAAGATCTTCCTCCCATTCTTAAAACTTTTGTACGGACAACTTACACTTTATTCCCCTTAGAAAAATGTCAGAGTCGGCAAAGGAAAGCCACCTCTCTTGCAATGGACATGAGTCCTTGGCAAGCCAACCAGAAGGCAAGTCTTCCCTTGAGGCTCCGAACCTACTTAACCCACGTCACAGTATCTGGCCCATCTAAGGAGCCCCTGTCCCTCAGGATAGGGACTCTAAACACTGACAAGAATGGGTAACCAAGCAGAGCAGCTGGCAGCATGGGAGCCCACCAAAGCACAACCTCGGCAGGAAGGCAGTTATGGAGCACGGGAAGTGCACAAGCCGCCCCCTTTGCCCGTCTCCTGTGCCTACACGCACACCCAGAACCGTCTACTGAGCACTCTGTGATGGAGGCCTGGAGTGCAGCTCAAGGTGGGACTCCAGCATGTTCAAGTCCCAGGCTTCGATCCCAGCACTGCAAAGTCACAAGGCCTTGCAATGTCACCTAAGGCCTATCAAACTCCAAGCTCCTTTGTGCCTTCAAGGCCCTTGGAAATCTAGCTCCAGTGTATCTTTCTGCATGCTCTGCCACACATCACCATACTGGGTCCACAGGCCACTGGACACAGGATGGGAGTTCTGTTGACTCCATGGTTCCTTCACATTCCATTTTCTTCTTCATTTTCAGGGCCCAGTCCACCTCTTCTTTCTTCGGTTTGGTTGCGGAAATAGGTTCTCAAACTCCACGTCAGGCTTGCTTAGAATTCACTATGTAGCCCAGGACGGCTTTGTACAATCCTACTGTCTGAACTTCCCAGGTGCTGAGATGACACAGATGAGGTCACCATGTCTGGCCTCACTTCGTCTTTCTGCTCCTGGAGAACTCTATCACACACACCCCAGTGTTTAACGGAGTAGCTTCTTATGCAAGAACTTTGTGCACCTGTGACATGCTGTATTACCCTAGAAGCCCCGGACTGAGGGCAGAGCTGGCACTGTCAACATTTAGGTTTGCTTGGAGGGGAGAGGGTTCTGGGACCAGGGTTATGGCACACACTCAAACCAAGAACACATACATACAAGAACAAGAAAATGGCACCCCCATGCAGAGAAAGGACACCAGGCAGCTCTGCCCACGCCAATGCCTGGCCAGTTCCTGAATTCCCAGGCACGCTTCCTACCTCGTGTACATGTGCTGGCTGCTCCCTCAGCCTAGAATACTCTTACCTGGACCCCAGCATGACTCATGGAGGCACCGTCTATCAGGTGGTAACTAAAATGCCCTATTTGTAGAGATGCCTAACTACTTCATATTCAACTGCAGTCCAGACCCCTCAGGACATAGGGCTGTGGTGACGGAGCTTATCAGTGGAACACAGAAGAGAGTGGCAGGAGAGCAGACAGACATCTGGATCCAGCCCATGCTGCACTGGCGGAAAGGTGCCCCGGGCTTGTAAACGGTATTTCAGCCACATGAGACTGTTCCCCACTGTGGCGTCTTCCTCTGGCTCACACCTAATGTGCCTCTACATAGCTTCCTCACCAATGCTGTGCTCCCAAAGCCATCTTTGGCACGAGATTCCAGACTCACCTGAGTTTGGCTACTGTGAATCAGCTTATGTGTAGTTGCTAAAGTAGGAAATGAAGTCATATTAGACAACAATCGCACTGGTCTGTGGGTATTCTCCCCTAGATCACTAATGTTTGGAAATGACAGAGAGCAGGCTGGCTCACAGCTCCAGATGAAAGCTTTAACCACACCAGACCTTAAGAAACAGAAAACTCAGGCGGGCGGTGGTGGTACACGCCTTTAATCCCAGCACTCGGGAGGCAGAGGCAGGCAGATCTCTGTGAGTTCAAGGCCAGCCTGGTCTCCAAAGCAAGTTCCAGGAAAGGCACAAAAGCTACACAGAGAAACCCTGTCTCGAAAACAACAACAACAACAAAAACCAAAAAAAAAAAAAAAAAAAAAAAAGAAACAGAAAACTCTACACAAATGCCACTTTAATGCAAATAGCAGCTGGTTAACAGCTTCAAGGACGTATTTTCTGCTAAGTGAAGCCCTGTGGGCAAGCTGCCAGTAGAGGTGAGGTACAGAGCAAGCATGCAGGGCTCTGTTTCAAGCCTCAGCACTGGGGTGACATACAATCCTGGACCACTGCACCTGGCTTTTCTGCATGGCTTCTGTGGATTGCTCAGGTCCTAATGCTTGTAATGGCCATCACCTGAAAAATCTGACCAAGCGATTTCTCCAGTCTCGCCTCCTTTCTCAACAGCAATCTATTTCCTTTTGGTGAACTCTTTCTTGCACACTGTGTGTATTTGTGGTTGGAGGACTGACTGAGCTTTCACAATCAGAGGACCCAAACCTCCTTCTCTACACTACGACAGTCTGGAAATGACCTAATCTTGGTGATCAGATCCCTTCAACCCTGAGAAGGTAATAAAAAAGCAAGGGTAATAAGTGTGGCACATATCCATCCCACACACTCCTCTCCCTCAAGAGGAGTCTGGTTTCCCTTGTCTTAAGCCTGTGATGACCCCTGTACAACAACAGAATGAAAGTCACAAAAGCACTGAGGTGCCCACTGAGGTCCCAGATTACACCCTCTGGGAAAAGCCAGCTGCTGCATAACACTTGCTCAGCTCCATGAAGACTCACTTGAGTAAGAACTGAGGACCTAGGACCTAGACAGTGCCAACTTGTCAGCCATGACAGTGAGCTCCCTTGGAAATGGACTGTCTAGCTGAAGACCTCCGGTGTTAGCAACTGATACACTGCAGTCAGTGACTTTTACATGGGATGAAACACCATGGTGCTGGTAGGGGCAATAGCTAAGGAAATGGTTACGTCAGAGCAGGGTCACCCAGTCTATTGTGACTATGGACTAATTTCTCTCCTTCTTCCTGCTGTGAAGGCCTCCAGAGTTCCCTTTGGAACTATGAAAAATTGACCCATCAATTTTATGGGTCCCTCCAAGTACCACCTAATGATTCATTCAACTCTGTTCAGCTGATCAGACTCTAGTGAACTTACTCAGAACTGAGCTCCATACTCAACCAAGAGCCCAAGTTACTGGCCAGGGAGGGATGTGGAAAGAGGGGGACGGAGAGGCCAACAAAAGGATATGGAAGAAAGCAACAGACACCTGGTGCGGTACTGCGCTCTGTTCTAATCACCTCACATAACCGCCACAGAACACTAGGGAAGCGATCACTGCACTTCTTTCATAGGTGTGATTTGTAGAGGAGAGAACTGAAGCAGGGAGTCCAGTCCAGTCATGAGCTCTGGCAGGCTGTACCAGTCACTCTTCTACTGCTGTCACATGACCAAGGCAAAGTATAGAAGTGGCTTATCTGGCTGAAGATTCTAGAGGGGTGTGCATGTCCCGGCAGGGGTACAACAAAGAGCAGACATGGTGGCTGGGGCAGAAGCCGAGGGCTCACATCTTGAACCCCAAGTAGGAAGCAGAGAGTGAAAGGGAAATGTCAAGAGTCTTTAAATTCTCAGAGTTTGCCTCCAGTGAGTACTTCCTCCAACAAGGACTCCTCCTAAGCCTCCCAAATAGCACCACCAACTGGGGACCAAATCTTCAAATATCTGCGCTATGGGAGACATTCTCACTCACACCACACAGGCCAACCCCCATGTATCTGCTCCTCACCACCACACTCTAACAGAGAGGGAGGGCGCTGAAGCCCTAGCCTGTGCTGGCTCTCCACAAAGACCTACTGTGTAGCCCAGCAACTTCTGTCCAGCCCTACATTCAGTGAACACTAGCCAATCATGCACCTTGGTTAGACTTGATGTCTGTTACCTCTCTTTAACGATGAGGACAAAGACTTCTGGAAAACTGGAAGCCTGCATTAATCGGTGAGACCTCATTAGATAGGGCAGGGCTCTAACCACTGTGGCCCCTCACAAGAGCTTGTTAGGCATGGAAGTCAACTGTGGTGAGAGTGGTCTCTTCTGCTCTCATTTCTCCCCATCTTCCCCACTCTCTTCTCCACCAGCAGTTCCTACCCCAAAGCCACACCTGCTTGTTACCTGTGCCAAGTTTAGCAAAGACCTGCATGGACTCATCAAAACGCTTCTGACAGAAGAGGTTGAAGGCATACAAGTTCTTAATGTGATGGATTTGCTGCTGCTTTTCACTGTCTGAGTCATCTTTCATTTCCTAAGAAAAGGCAGAATAAAGAAAAGCTCATTCACTCTGCAAATATTTGCTCTGCTCATTCTAGGTGGTAAAACATCCTAGAAACCACAGGTGCTAAAATAAACTGTACAAGAGCAACATGGTACGTGCCTGCCTGAGGGCACTGACTGCCTGAGGATCTTCTTTTAATGAAAACTTTTATTTCTTAAAACAACTGCATTAAAACCTGGCTACATAATTTTCAAAAAGCTTTTATTATTTTTTTTTGGTTTTTCAAGACAGGGTTTCTCTGCATAGCCCTGGCTGTCCTGGAACTCACTCTCTAGACCAGGCTGGCCTCAAACTCACAGAGATCTGCCTGCCACTGCCTCCCGAGTGCTGGGATTAAAGGTGTGCACCACCACTGTCTGGCTTAATTTTATGTGTATAGGTGTTTTGCCTGCATATATGTCATATACCACATATATGCAGCAGAGAGCATCAGACTCCCCTGGAACTGGAGTTACAGACAGTTGTGAGCTGTCATATGAGATCCTCTGCAAGTGCAGCCAGTGTGCTTAACCTATCAGTCATCTCTCTAGCCTCTGGTTATATAATTAAAAATATATTTATTTTTATTTTATGATTGGTTGCCTACATGTATGTATGTGTACATATGCCTGGTGCCAAGAAAGCCAAGGAGAGGGTGCATAACAATCTTCACATCACACTGTAAAGTACCTATGCAATGAAAAATCACTAGCACTTCTACAGAGGGCCTAACTAGTGTCCCTGAAGTCCATTAAGGCCATGACAAACAAGGGAAGAGGAAGAAACTGTCACAGCCTAGAGATCACCCATGGTACACGCTAATGAAAAGAATGTGAATGCCAGATTTGACCCTGGTACACACGTGAAAGGATGTTAATAAAAGGTGGCCAAATCTCAGCAAGCCTAAAGTTATATTAAAAACAAATCTGCCAGGCAGTGGTGCAAGCCTTTAATCTCAAAGGCAGGTGGATCTCTGTGAGTTCAAGGCCAGCCTGGTCTACAGAGTGAGTTCCAGAACAGCCAGAGCTGTTACACAGAGAAACCCTGTCCAGAAAAACAAAAACAAATAATAATAATAAAATAAAATAAAACCCTTCTCAGAGGATGAGTGAGATAGATGGCTCAGTGGGTAAGGATGCGTGCTGCACAAGTCTGGACCTGAGTTTGATTCCTGGAACCCATGTAGAGGTAGGTGTCCTCTGACCTACACATGTGTGCTGTAACATACATACAACTCACACATCTGTACACACACAAAATTTTAAACTAATACATAACTACATAAATAAAATGCTTCTCAGTTCTTTCTCCCTCATCCTCTCTACTCTGGACCCCCCTTCCCTTCTCTACCATCACCCCAGTCCACTACTGTCAACACACAGCTGTACCTGCACTGTGTATCGCAGTCTTTCAAGCTTATTCCCAGATATTTATGACATACCCTCTGCTCAAATGAACTCCAAATGTTACAAAGCTGCACCTCACTTGTTTTCACTTCTTCCCCTTCTCCGTGTGTGTGTGTGTGTGTGTGTGTGTGCTCACGCACATATGACTGGGTGGCATGCATGTGTGTGTGCAAGCATGTGAGGTACTAGGTTGATGCAGGGAATTATCTTCAATCACTCTTCCACCTTATTCAATCAGGCAAGGTCTCTCAATCAAACCCAGAGCTGGCTGATATGGCTAATCTTGCTAGCCAGCTTGCTCTGGGGATGATCTGTTTCCACCTTCCAAGGCTGAAATTATAGGCAGGCTGCCATATTTATCTTGGGCACCAGGCACACACACAAAAAATATTTTTTAAAAAAGATGAAATACTGGGGCTGGAGTGATAGCTCAGTCTGTAACGTACTTAAGGACCTGAATTCGAAGCCCCAGCACCCCAGTGAAAAGCCAGCCAGGTACAGCTATGCACAGCTATAATCCCTGTGATAGGAAGGCAGAGAAGGGGATCTCTAGGTCAGGCAGTTTAGCCAAACTGGTTATCTCCAGGTTTAAAAAATAAGGTAGAGAGTGACTGAGGAAGCCACTTAATATCAGCCTCTGTCTACCACATGCGTACACAGGCACAACCATGCAAACCCAAGATCAATACAGAATGCCAATAAAAACACGAAAAAACGCTGACTCTCATTAGTCACCAGAGAAATGCAAATTAAAATTACACTGAGATTCCTGCTTACCCTAGTCAGAACAGCAGTCATTAAGAAAATGAGTAACAACAGATGCTGGCAAGGGCGAGAACAAGAGGGAGACTTTATGCACTGCAGGCAGGAAAGCCAAGTCCAGCCACTACAGAGAGCAGTGTGGAGGGTCCTTAAAAACCGTTACACTCAATCTTTCCCATGACCCAGCTTCACCACTCCTGGGTATGGAGGGCTTCAAGTCAGCCTCTCCGAGAGACACTTGCACACCAGTGTCTACTACAGCCCCATTCACAACAGTGAAGTTATGGAACCGACCTAGATATCTGGCAACGAAGGAAGGGCAAAGGAAGTGTGGCATGTAAACACAACCATAAAGAAGAACAAAGTTCCGTTATTTTCAGGAAAATGGAGGCAACTGGAAATAATCAAATTAAGTGAGCTATGCCAGCCCCAGAAAGACAAATGTGTATACCCTTTTCCTCATTTGTAGTTCCTAGATTTTAGACAGATACATAAACCTCCCCCCTCGTGTGTGCGCGTGCGTGTGTGTGTGTGTGTGTGTGTGTGTGTGTGTGTGTGTGTGTGTAATATAGAAGTAGAAGTAAAACTGTCCAGAGAACAAAGGGACCCAGAGGGGGGGAGGGGTGAGGAAAGGGAACATGGAGAACAGAAGGGCAGTATACTCAACAGACAATATATACATGTAGGAAAGCTTGAAAAATTAGCATCTTAAAGTGGGATTTATAATTTAAGTACAGAATTTACACACACAAAATAAAAGTTGCTGTTCAAAACAGCCACTATGGGCTGGAGAAATAACTCAGTCCATAGAGTGTCTACACAGCAAGCACAAGGACCCGGGTCTGATCCCTGAAACCCACATAAAAAGGCTGGTGTAGTGGTATGTGCTTGTAATCTCAGCACCGGGGAGGCGGAGAGAGGAGGCTCCCCAGGGCTTGGTGGCTAGCCAACCTAACTAATGAGCTCCGGGTCCCACAGAGACCCTATGGGGGGGGGGGGAACAACACTAACAAGGAGGATGGCTGTCCTGATGCACAGTGCCTGAGGCTGCCTCTAGCCTCCACACACATATCGGTGCGTGGACCCCAGTACACACATGCACACATACACACAAGCAGCCACCATAAGTGATTAAAGGTATCTCCTTCAGAGACAGTCTAGACCTGCAAGACCATCTAGAAATCAAGCTTACTGTTAACGTCTTTAAATTAGCACTGTCCAGTCTAATGCCCAGGTTAGGTCCAGAGACTTATGGTCATTTCTGAAAATCAAATCCACTCTCTACAGATATTAAGAAATGTCCCATAAGCCACATGTGTCAGTGTATGCCTGTAATCCTAGCACTTGGAGGGTGAGGAGGGCAGACTTCCACAAGATTGAGACCAGCATGGGCTACACAGCCTTGTCTCAAAAATTAAAAAGAGAAAAAAAAAATAAATCACTAGCAACGGGAGAAAAAAATGGAACAAGACACACTGCTGCTTTGCTAGGATCAACAGTCCACATGAACACACAGGAGAATGGCTGCAAATGGCTGAACGGGCTTGGTGTCTTCCAATAGAGTCCGGTCGTCGGGAACTTGTTTCCTAGGGTGGCAATACCAAGAAGTGAGGGTGGACCTTCAAGAGGTGGGGCTTACTGGAAGGTTTTCAGGTCACGAGGGACAAAAGACACTCTTGAGAGAGGGCAGTTATGAAAGGAGCCCTGATCCCTCTTGTCTGCTCATGGTGTAACCGATTGTATGTCTTTGTATTTCTACCTGTTCCAGGTGGCAGCAAAGCCAAGGAGTGGCCCTTGTCATGGAGCCTGCACTATACCACTTGGACTTTGGATCTCTAAAGCCGTGAGGTAAATAAACACCTCTCTTTCCTAAGCTGTCTGTTGCTGTGGTGACAAAAAGCTGACTGGCCCAGTGGCCACAGTAAACAGAAGGCAGCAGCTTGGTTCAATGTAACAAGTGAGGCAGTTTCAGAGCCGGAAGGCTTCCACATGCCAACAGAAGTCACTGCTGAAGGAAATGAGGGCCCTCTAGCGGCTACACGCAACGAGACAGCATTATGACATTTAGGACTATTACTATATGTGCGCATTGTCTTGACAGCATTATGGCATTTAGGACTATTACTATATGTGCGCATTGTCTTGACAGCATTATGACATTTAGGACTATTACTATATGTGCGCATTGTCTTGACAGCATTATGACATTTAGGACTATTACTATATGTGTGCATTGTCTTGACAGTATTATGACATTTAGGACTATTACTATATGTGCGTATTGTCTTGAGTTGTTGCAAACCACACAATATCTACTAAGCTATTTTATTCTTCCATTAATTTCTAGAAGACACCATTATACTTGACATTCACTCTACACGTGAACAAGTAAAATCACTGGTGACATGGATATCTGAAGGTGGACTCAAACCCTCCATCAAAGCTGCCAGGTTTCCAGCTTATTCCTTATTTATACAAATTTAGATCTAAATACAGATATCTACATCATGTTTAGTTGCTTTAGAAAACGATAAGGAAAGCAGTCTGCCTCCCAAATCTAAGGAAAAAGACTTACTGCGAGCTGCAGAGCCAGTTCAAACTGCTTGTCCTGGAGAAGCTGTTGGATTTGGGTTGCCATGGGGACAGGAATGAGTCTCCAAACAAAATGATTGCTGGCCACATAGATAATGTTTGATCTGGAGGCCGAAGAATATCGGTAAGAGGGCATGAGATTTACAATGGTACAGGGCCTTGGGAGCAACACAGCCACAGCGAAGAGAGCAATTCCTTACCCTCCTAAGGTAATGAAACGGGGTCTTTGCAACTCAATGCTCTGAACCAGAAGCCTTGGCTCGAGTGTTCGGATCTCCACGTATCGGGGCAACACTGCAATGATGTATGGAGGCTGGTGCTCTGTAAGAGAGGACATGTTGAACTTGCGTTCTGGTTGAAGGCTTTGGGTTAAGGATGGGCTTGGATTCAGTTGCTCACACAAAGGTGATGTAAACAGATCTCAAAAAAACAAAAAAACAAAAAAACAAAACCAAACCTTCAAGTCAAGCACTAAGACAGGATGATCCCTCACGCAATCCACAGGAAAGGAGACCATTGCTTGCTTAAGTGATGTCAAGAGACATCTCTTGCCCAGCAGAGCTACACTGAGCTTTGCTAACACGGCTGGACCAGCTCCACTGTACAGCAGCTTCCTGTGCACCTTTCTACCTGTCACGAAGCCAGGTCGGATAAATGCAGGGTGCAGCTGTCCTGGCACTGCAGCTGCAGAGAACTGGGCTACAGAGAGAACAGGAGGAAGTTTCTTTTTCCCCTTCCTTACACTCGGGAAGGTTTCTGCTTGAGATTTTCAGAGAGAATACAAAACCCCACTTAATGCCTGCTACAGCTGGAATACTGTCATCTTTTCTAATACTCATACACTGGACATTGAATCCCCAATGCACTGGCGTCGGGAGGCAAGGGCTGATGGAAGGTGGGAGAGACTACAGGTATGCATGACCACACCTGGCTTCTTCCTCGACTTTGTTAAAAGAGTGTTTACCATAGCCACTCTTTCCTTTCTGTACTTTATAACAGGAATGGGACAATCCAGCTTAGTGTGCTGGGTGAAGCAAAAGAATCTATAAATGTGCTAAAGTTAGTATGCAAAAAAGCCTAGAAGCCTTGCCATGAAAGCCTTCCTCTGGGAGGCTGTGTGATGAGGGAGGTTTAACATGAATGCAGGTGACAGAAAATGTATCTTTGAAGATATATAAAAACTTAGAACCTCTAAGACTGAATAAAGACAAGCTTTACTTTAGACTGAATTCTGAAATAAATTTACTGTTTGTACACAACATTAAGCCTAACTGAAAAAATTTAAACATAGGTACTGCAGGTGTGACTCAGTCAGTGTTACTGCCATTACAAAAACAGTTCTCACCTCAAAAGGAGTAAGAAAGAGTTTATTCTGGACCTAACTATGACTATGGCCTAGGAACACAGATTCCGGTGTCCCTAAATACTGCATTCCATTGTGAATGTGGCTACATGAGATGTTATTACAGAACGAAAGAAATTGTAAATAAAGCATCGTTGATTTGGGGCCAGAGGAAGGCAGGTTACAGTAAAGTTGGGAAACTGTGCTATAGGCTTTAGATGTTATCTGATGGCATTCTTAGCTCTGAGACTGGTGAAAGCTAGTGGTCTGCTAAGAATACACTGTGAAATTGCTGGTTTGAAAGGTTTATTTTATTATTTACTTACGTGTATATATGTGTGGGTGTACTTAGAGAAACCCAAGGAGGGTGCTGGATCCCTTGGAGCTGGAGTTACAGACAGTTGTAAGTTACTGGTCATGAGTGCTGGGAACCAAACTCTGGTCCACTGAGAGAGCAGCAAGTGCTCTTCACCCCAGCCCCAGTACACAACGCTTTGTCAAGAAGTACTACCTGGGACTCTAGCAGCCTCTCAGTCCCTCCCATGGGCCTGACAGCGGACCTTACCTAATTCCTCCATAATTCCGAC
The DNA here is from genome assembly GCA_902168415.1 of Peromyscus melanophrys. Taxonomy (NCBI): domain Eukaryota; kingdom Metazoa; phylum Chordata; class Mammalia; order Rodentia; family Cricetidae; genus Peromyscus; species Peromyscus melanophrys. Next base: position 7,255 of record CABHPR010153909.1, on the reverse strand, counting down.
TGCCGGCTGAGCTGGTCGAGCTCTGCACAACCTCTCACTCACAGTCAGCTTGCCTTCTGCATCTTCAGTTTCACCCTGCTCTGTCTGCCCAGAATGTAAGCACACTGTTCTTCACATCCAGACTCCCTGCCTGGTCTAGTCCAATCTAACCTATGCAGGGCGTCATCTTCATGTCTAATTAAACACTCAAACTTCCCTCTCTGTGAACTTCTAAATTCTGAAATGCAACCCTTTTCTCATGAGCTAGAGTCTCTCGGTACAGAAAGCACTAACCATGTTTGTGTTTCTGACTGCAAAGAAAGTGCAAGTATGTCACATGCTTCCAGAAACTACCACTGCAGAGGAAAGGGAGCCGAAGGCGGGCTTAGGAAACTCCACCACACGGGCAGTCTGACCCTCTAAATTATACATATCAGAGGGATAAGGAAGGAATGTCCAGATGTGGCAAAGGAGCTAATAACGACCATTACAGGAAGATGAAGGAAAAGCACAAAGAAGTGGGAATGATGGCAGACAACCGCTTCCTGAAATACACACTTCTTTGTACATTCTTCCCCCTCTGAAGCAAAACTCCACTTCCAGAAAAACCTTATCCCCTCCTTAATGTTCCTGAAAGTGTGCACTTAAAAGAAGGGGAGCTGGGAGTGAGCAGCAGAAGGTGGGCAGTCTGCTGTGGTCTACATGATGGAACTGCTTCTACAGGGACGATACAGCCTCCACCCAAAGGACAAAGCAGCAGCTGCTGCTGGCCTCACCCATGGCCACTGGGATGTCCATCCAGTTCAGGGCGCATTTCTGTGTGCAGACGCCTTCCTCGTTGAGCACCACAGTGAGATCATCCTGACCCACAGCTACTTTTCCATCTGCCAGAGGTGCAACTAAGGGCTCCAGCTGCTTTCCTGTTGGGAAGAGCTCTTTGATGGACCCCTTTCCATCCACCTGCAGGAAGACAGGAGGGGAGTCATCCAGCACTTCCCTGATAGAGGCACGAATGCAGCCTGGAAAAGTCCACACAAAACCCAAACCAGAGAAGCCAATAAGGTGAATATGATTTTCATTATGAAAATCTTTACCACAGTGTAGGACCAGTTCTCAAAAGCGGAGAAAATCATCTGCCTGGCACCAACCATGCTACGATGCAGAGCAACTGGGGCTTTTACTGATGCTAGGTGCTACAACACAGAGCATCACTGCTGGTGGGAATGAAAAATGGTATAGATAGTTCATATGCTAGCTTTCTATAGAGCTAAGCACAAGCCTACCATAGGAGCCAGCACTACCTCTTCTCGGTATTATCCACGAGAAATGAAAATTTACATTTGTAGAAATCCTCACATACAGATGTTTATAGCAGCTTTATTCAGAGTTGCTAAAAATGGGGAACAAGTGTATCCTTCAGCTGACAGGCGAATAAGCAAACTCCAGTCCGCCCTTGGCACAGAACAGTACTCAGCGGTGAAAAACAGTGTACTGTGCCAAGTAGAAGCTCTCCATTTGATACAAGTCTGTATATACGACATTCTACAAACAACAAAACTTAAGAGGTAACACCTCCTTAGCAGCAGAGGTCTGGGAGTTAGATGAGGGGCAGTTGGAAGGAATGTGAGAGGTGACAGACTTGCTTTGAATTGTTACTGTGGCATTAGTTACATAACCCTAGATATTTGTTAAAACCAAGATTATATAACAAAAAGAGTGGAATTTAATGTATGTAAAGACATGAGCAATATTTTGATAGCCAGGGTTCTAAAGCAAGATTTGCCACCCTCAGAAAATGAAGTCTTAAGGCGGTGAGGGGGCTGAGGATGGAGCTCAGTGGTGACGGGCGGTATGTGACAGAAGCTTCCACAGGAGTCAGAAGGCGAGACACCTGCTCCAGCTTTAGGCCCCGCCCCACTGCAGACTCCTCCCAGCACGCACATGCCTGGTCAGAATCTTGTCCTTCAGGACTCTGCACCCCAAGTGCTGGCAACAGTAAAATATCCCCAAACTAAACATGCGGAGCAAAAATAGCGAAGAGATAAACAATGAAGAGCTAACACTGTGGGGAGCAAGGTGGAAGGCTTCTAGAACTGCCAGGTCTGGATTATTAGACCAGCGTGAAGCCAAGAGATTTAGATCACTGTGAGGTGAGGCGCACACCATCTTTTCTATCTCCAGTATGCACACGAGAGGGGAAAAGACAGTGTGGCTCCTCACCACTCTGTGGTAGAAAAAGAAGTTACAAAGACAGTTTGTATAGCAGGGTTTTTTTTTTTTTTTAATGTGTATGGACACTTTGCTTGCATATATGTCTGTGTACCACATGCATGCCTGGTGTCCAGGGAGGCCGGAAGAGGGCATCAGATCCCCTGAAACTGGAGGTACAGCTGGCTATTAGTTGCCATGTGGGTGCTGGGAACTGATCTGGGTCCCCTCAAAAATAAGCCAGTGCTCTTAATCACTGAGCCATCTCCAGCCTCCAGCAAGGTATATTTTAAAACAGGGGAGAAACCCATATAGCAGAAGTATTTTTTTTATTTTTCTTTTCTCTAGGTGCTAGGGAATCAAACAGAAGCCCTCACCTGTACTGTTTCTGATTTGGGGAGAGAGGGAGTCTAGATGATCAGCAGCCCCATTTCCTCATTGGCATTTTCTATAATACACTTGTGCAACTTCTGAAATTAGTGGAAAAACTGAAAACAAATACACTAAGAGATTTTGAACTCTAAAGTCAGAAATACTTAACACTAAAGTTCATATGTAATTCTGAGCAGTGACACCTGGGAAAGCGTGTGATGATCGGACAGACAGACAGACAGACAGAGCCCTGATCCTGTCCCAGTCATCAGATACTGTGGATAATGACACAGAGAACTGAGAGCTGATTCTGCTAGGCTGAAGCTACAGACACCTGATTTATGGCAAATCCCAAGAGCACAAACACAAACACTATGCACAGAAACAGGAACGCTGTTACACCCTAGTTAAGGAGGTCTGTCTCCCGACCTGGAGTTCGGAAGCGAGGGTCATCTGTCAAGGTAAACTCATGATCACTTCCCCAAATTAAACTGATGAGAGTGGCAAAAACAGGTTTTACCCTGATCAGGTAGTAGTCTCTCTTGAAGCCAACACAGATAGAATTTTCACACCATGCCATGGACTTGGGCACATCAGGTACACTAAAGTCCCCCTGAAAAAACAGAATATGAGTTCAATTGAAAAGATTCTAAAAGGGGGGGTGGGGTAAGATTCAGGCCTTTCTGTTATAATACTTCCATTCTGCAAAATACCCTACACCCCCAAAACTATATACCTAAAATATAAACCAGGTCTGGGCTTAATCCCAGCACTCAAGAGGCAGAGGCAAGTGGATCTGAGTTCAAGGCCAGCCTGGTCTACAGAGCAAGTTCCAGGACAGCCAGGGCTACATAGAGAGACCCTGTCTCGAAACAAACAATAACAAAAGAAAACCAAACAACAAACAAACAATATGAATCGCCCTAACAAAAATAGAAATCGCCCAGGAACTGGAAAATGCGTCTGGAAAGGTGAGCCACTCTACGATAAAGCAATCTCCGGTGACGCTGTGGAATTCCACAGCAGTGGGCATGGGCAAGCCCCAGGGCACCGCGTCAGTGCATCTGCCTGGGAGAACCTCACTAGGTCTAAACAGGAGGCTGTGGGCTACCGACAGCACCAGCTCCCACCCCGCTCCCACGGCGGGGACAGGGGCCTTTACCTGCAGTTCATGGAACTCCCTGTCCTTCCAGAAGTACAGCTGCAGCTTCTTTTTCACAGCCACACACATCCGCAGTACCTCCTCACCGGTCTCAGTGTGCTGGGGAGAAACACCCAAGCCAAGGAGGATGCGATGAGTTCAAGGACAGAGACAAGCAGACTGGCCACCTCGACTTGAATACAAATCTGCAGAACCTAAAGCCCACTGCCAACGCTGGGTAGAGGAACACCACTCTGCCAAGTACTTAGACACACCTGGATGAGGAGCACTTCTTCCAAATGGACACTCTCAACTCAGAAAAAACATCCCAGAGTATGTCTTCCATTCTATAACTGTGCCATCCCCTACTCCCTGTCCCCTGTTTCCTTAAAAGTTCTTGCCCATGGCTGTCATGAACTGGGTCAGGGGTTAGTATGAGTCAGTGACAGCAGACCCACTTGTAATACTTAGAAAGAACTGGGAAAAATCTCTAAGCACAGAGCAATTAAGAGTGGAAGTGAGGGGGCTGGAGAGATGGCTCAGAGGTTAAGAGCACTGGCTGTTCTTCTAGAAGTCCTGAGTTCAATTCCCAGCAACCACATGGTGGCTCACTGCCATCTAAAATGAGATCTGGTGCCCTCCTCTGGTGTGCAGGCATGCATGCAGGCAGAATATTGTATACTAATAGATAAACAAGTCTTAAAAAAAAAGAGTGGAGCGAGCCACCAAAAGTTAACAGTGATCCCCACTGAGAGGAGGCCTAGGAAGTCTGAAGAACTGAAGGATGACGAATTGGCAAAAACAAAGATGTCATTTTTGAACAATGCAAACTCCTAATAACAAAGACCACAGTAATTTGTTTAGAACCAGTCAACTTAATACCACAAACAGGTTCATGACAGTGTTAAGGTCTTATTTCCCCTCATGGTTTGCCTGACAACTAACTGCCTTACCCCTGGCTAGTTGCCTCCTGATACACAGATACTTGGCATTTTAATTAGCACATAAGGAATGAAAATCTTGCATCCCATACCACATATAATATGATCCAAAGCAAAATATTCTTCTCTGAAGGCTGCTGGGTTTGGACGTCAGAGTCCTTCTTCCCACGAAGTGGTAGGAACTTAGGCAATGCTGGACTCACAAAGCCAAAGTTCCCATCAAACACACTCACCTTGAGGTCACAGGTGAACAATGATGCTCCCTTGGCCTTTGAAACTGTAGTGATCTGCTGAAATGTCAGCAAGTCATGGACATAAATGTTGTTTTCTGTTTGGGAGGAAGTACAATGTCACTAAGTCAATCGCTAATACAATCACTAAGATAAAAACAATAACAACGAAAAGTAACTGTGTATTATCTATAAGAAGTGAGCTACAGACCCTGGCCGAGGACGTACCTCCAGGTTCACTAACAATGATCCATTCCAGACTCTATCAGTGTGAACATCTTCTGACCTGGATATTTTATTTCTTAAGACTCTGAGCTGACTTCAGTAAGGGGGCTTTCACTTCCTACTGCCCTTGTCCTCTCAAGGGTGGAAAGAGGTCAGCATATTTATCCAGGAAATAGCTTTCTGAGCTACATACGCTAGAAGTTCCAATTAGAAAAATGAAATTCTCTCTGGATTTTGTGGAAACCATGGCAAGGATTTCTGCTTAAGCAAAATTAGCCAAGTAATGCAGCAGTCTCCCATGAACTACTCAGTTCCAAGACACCAACCAGTGTCCAATATCCTTTCTTATTCATATACCGTTTGATAAAGCTTCACTTGGCATAGTAAGAGCTTAGAAACAACTAACAACAGAACAACTGTAATACACAACAGCAGCAGCACGTGAGTGCTGTCTCTCTCAGAATATCTTACTGCCATCTTTCCTTTAATCCCACGGCTGACCACGGTTACCAAAATTGCAGAAAGCAAACCAGTGGGCAGAAGGATTACCAAAACATCCGAAATGACCTTTTAGCTGGTTCCTATGGTGAAGATTTCCTGCTTAAATGTTTAACTGTGGACCCAGGTTATAATGGTTCTGCTATCTAGGCCTCAGGCTAAATAGTACAGGGTGTGAGGTAAGTTTTAGTCTTGGCCTCTCTGGATGCCTCCTACAAAACTATGACTTTGCAAGTGAGGGCTCTAGCAGTCTGGCCCTATCTGCCTCTGGCTTGAAAGCTTGCCATTCTTTACCACATGTCCTAAGTCAGGCCACAAGTAACATCTACTGCCACATGACGGCCTTGCTTAAGTTCTTCCTTGCCACGCAGGCTCTGCCTACTTCTCTCTTCCTATGGAAACTATCAGTCCTTCCCATTCCTCAGATCCCACAGCACTGTTACCGTTTGTATCACCATTGCTTCCTAAATTTTGGCCATGATAATCAGAGTATAAATATCAAAGGTAGAAACAATGTCTCATTGATCTCAGTATTCCTCATGTCTACTTCAGGCTTGCACAGGGTATGGCATACAAATATACGATCACTGGATGGATCATTACTTGTTGATCACTGAACAGAGAATCTTGAAGACTAGAGTTCAAAGTCATGGGAGATGCTGCTTTTATTACCCATATGCCCTGCTGTATATGGTTAGAAGATACCAGCTCACTGTTAACTGTCATATTAACACATGAAATACAAATGTAGCCCCTTTTCTTACCTAACAAGCTGACTAGAATCTTAAACTGGGAAACCACATGGATCTGGAAAATAGCAAATCATTATACTCAATTAACATTTATGGTAAGGTTTAACAAAAGTTCACTTAACAAGAAGACTAAATCAGACTAAAGGGCCTGTACTGGTTATAGACTCCTGACTCATTTTTCTGTGTAACCACGGTTTCTGCTTGTGAAAGAGGGTTCAGGCACCTGACCACAGGCAGAGATTCCCTGTATAAAGAGGGTGGAGAGAAGAGGATTCAAATTAAATAACATCATCAAGTTCTAGCTTTGGCTAGGGCTTGAGTGTATCCCTTAACAGCTAATGCATTTGTTGCGAGCCTGGTCCCCACTGTGGTGATACTAAGGAGTAAGGCCTGATGGGAAGTCAATGGGTCACTTGGCATATACAATTAGAAGAGAGTGGATTAGTGCTCATGGGATTCAATTAGTTCTCAAGAGAGGTAAACAGGTCAAGTCTCTTCCTGAGTCATCTCTGGCTTCCTGTGTGACAGTGTGACCTTTCCTTGTTGTGTCCTGTCACGAGGCTTTCATCAGCTGAGATGCTGGCAGCACTGTGTTCTTGGCCTTCTAGAACTGTGAGCTCAGTCAATCTTTTTTCTTCCTAAAGTAGACTTGTTCAGTTACTGAATTACAGTATTGAAAACCAGACTAACACAGCAGAGCCTCACAGAAGCCGAATAATACTTACAGCAAGGATCAAGGCCACTTACCTGCTGGATCTTTTTGGAAAAGTTCTTATTGGACTTCTCTAGTGTTACCTCAAACCTGTTACAACCTATGGGAAACAAAAAAACCTCTGTAGTTCCAAATATAGGGACACATATAAAATAAAAACGTGGCACCATTTGCACTCCTAATAAATCTCGAAAAAC